>ML742505.1:0-12298 GCA_009193465.1 Aspergillus avenaceus
CTTGTTCATATCACATATTTTCGTCTGAGATGTAGTCAAATCTGCTATGAGTCTATACAGGAGATGCATCTCAGACCTCAACTGCAACTATACGTCAGTGTACTTGAATTGAAAGTTTACATTAAGTGGATGGGGTGGGAGGTGGAAAGATGGAGGCAGACTATTATTCTGTGCAGCAGATCTTGATTATCTAGAATTAATTCCAAAACGGAGTGAAGAACACATAACTATTGTCTGGGACTCTAAAGCCACTGGGCTGCATTAACCTGCAAAGAAATATCATTTCTGTTTTCTTTTTATATTCCCAGTATTCATCCTGAATTGCGCCTTCTTATGTACGTAGTCTTGTTACCCCCCTCCCCTCTTGTCTTTTTCCTTTTCTTCTATCAGAAATTCGTCAGAAAAACCGTCTGTATCGTAAAATTCCCATGTTGACAGCTAAGTCGTGAAGAGAACAATTATATGCAAGCAATATAGAGGCTAGATTTCCCAAGCCCAGAACACCAAATGGTAAACTGCTTTTTAGAAAAGGGGGTTCTCCTTTGCCAAGGCGTCATGCTCATCGATGTCCCTATAAAAACAAGTCAGCTATTGGGAACTATGAAGCAACAACTAGTAGTAATACTCCAATGACATACTTAGCTTCCCACGGATAACAGATCCAAACATCATCGGTTGTGACCGCGGCATGATAACGACCGGAATCCATCATATCCGCAGGGAGTACTCCCTTCTTCGGTTTGTTCTTGTTCTGTTCAAAACGTCAGCCTAATTCTGCTGACATCGTTATTTGACGGTAGTTTATAACATCACATACATGAAGCACGAAAATATAAAAGTTAGTTTTCTCGCCTTCTCGCCCAAGTTGTTTCTGCGCCTGCTCGACATCCTTTTCGAGTTCACGAACCGCATATTCCAAGGTCGTCCGGGTGTCATCGACCTCATCGACAATGAGAATGTTCTTTCCAATCAAATTCGACATCTCCAAGGAGCTAAGATCTAGCCACTGGGTCCTCGTGACCTTGGTTCCAGGGACTTCCTCCGCATCACCACGGCCAAGGTCTTCATAAAGCGACAAACCAATGGCTTGGATCGGAATGTTGGGTTCACCGGAGCGCTTGAGGAAAGACCTATTGAAAACCTATGTGAGATTTATGTATTTGTTTAGTTGTAGAGGCGCCAGACATACCGAAGAATGCGGGCGGGAACATATCCACCTCCGCCGATAGCAATCATAAGATTGGGATGGAAGGTGTTCAAGATCTTGTCAGCAGAGTTCTGACATAGCTTGTGAACCTAATATCGATCTAGTTAGTTAACTAGCTGTCGAACAACGGCATTGACGCAGTCAATGTGTAGTATTGCCTTCAAATAGCCATTGGCGCCAAAAAGAAATGAAGAGAAGGGGGGGTGAGAAGCTAGATACAGTTGCTACACTAGACAACAGCTGCAGACAGTCACTGAGTGAGGAGTGCCTACCTGGTTATAGGTGACATAAACTTTTTGCGGCATTTTAGCGATCGGGGCTGTCGACTAACAGATGTGTAGAGTCAGGAATCCTTATCAAATTGTGTTATAAGCAATGAACATTTGTGGATTTAAGTTCTGGTGGTAGGAGGGGTACTAAAATCGGAGGGGTGAGGGAAAAAAAAAAAAGAAAAAAAAGAAAAAAAAGAAAAAAGAAAAAAGACAGTGAAAGGGTCTACACTGACCTTACCGGGGTACTCCCGTACCAAGTATGCCCGAGTACTACGCTTAGTTAGGTGGTACATTAAAACCACTAATAGCCAATCATACCTAGATTTTTCTCGGGTGCACTAATCCCATATAGAGTAGTGTTTCCACTACCTAATGCAATTCCATAGGTAGGTACCTACTCATTTAAGGCCAATCCGAGTGTAGAGACGCAGTCTTTTAACATGAATGTAATAAAGGAAAGACGGATTCAATGAGAATTATATGTAAGAAGAGGAAGTACATAATACTAAGCACCTGTTTAGTCTTGAGTAATGGGATATCATGCCCTTATTGGTGCTTGACCATTATACCACCGCAACAGGAAGCGGTGGGTCTTTGAATTATAACTTTGTCATGCATAGGTGACAGTAGATAGTGGTTGTATACCACTCTTCCTTCGGTAATCTACGGAGTACTTACCCGAGTCACAGAGGTAAATGGTAAATAATCTGCCGGAATCAAGCCCCATCAGGAATACGAACGGATGACTATGCTTATAGGGAGAACCTTTACAGAGAAGGTCATGATAATGTGCCTAAACCTTCAGTTTTTTCCAATTTCCTCACCCCAGATACCTCATTTTCTTGCTGAACTAGGTTACTCGATGGGATTATATTGGTAAATCTCAATCAGAAACTTGCTCTCTAGTAGTTCCTCGACAGGAACTGAGTCCTCAATAAGGTTAAACATAATGGGCATAATCAGTATTAGGATTCGTGTTCTTTTTGGAAGTGCTTTTCAAGTACCTATGGTGGGGAGAAGTAAACTTTTTTTTGATGCGATCAAAAACTATTTATGACATTGAACTTAAACTTCAGTGCATATTCATATAACACTAAGACTTTTGATACACATTGATTGGATCAGATACAACTTTTGTCTGATGAACGACTACTTTATGAAGAGTATAACCCTTCTATAACTGCTTCCGGGCTCATGCGTACCCGTATTACATTGGTATCGGTCAAAAGGCCCGTGCCGATACCCGAAGATCTGCAATACTTTTCTGATGGATGATGCAAGAACTAGATATTGCTATTTGTCCTTGCCCAGAATTACGGAGTAGACTAGAGGGAATTTAGAGGGTATTTATATGTCTCCACTCTTTCAACATTCCCCCCCCATACATTTGCTGCCTCTCGCTCATCATTTTCAGACCAACTTAAGGGTACATACATATCACCATTCATTTGGCACACAACTATGGCTGTTCTAGATTGACTACTACTCTGCATCAATAAAGAAATAAAGGAAGGAAACAACAACCTGCACAGTACGTGCAAAGCGCTCATTCTGATACACTGAATGTGTTTATCTTTTAATTGTCTGAGACCTTTCATTCAGCTATTATTTATTTGAACAGTATTTGTCACAACACATCCTACTTCCTGTGATTAGAATTTGCAGCATCGCTTAATGCCGTCGAGTCACTCCACGGTGTACCGGATCTGGAGGCAGGCGTGCCCCCCTTCACTGATCAAAGGCGAAGAGAGGTCATCAAGGGGGAAAGAATACCAGAAGGGTTTTGGCTATTTCGACCCACGGACTCGTTTTAACCCGATATTGCGCTATTCTCCCTGAGAGGATCGAAGATGGATATTGAACTTCCCAGGCATAAGAGAAGACCAGGGGACGATGGCTACCGTACACCGACAATCGAGGACGCGGAAGACTACTTTGCGGCTCATAGAAAGGATAACTTGCTATATCCATTGCCTGGCATAAGAGTGCGTCAGGCTCATTCTTCTGCTCTGAAAACATTACATGACTCTTCATATCCCAAGCCTGAAGGTGATGATGTCCCAAATGTGGAAGACTCAACTGCCACTCAAGGTGAATGTGAATATTCAACTGCAAGACTTAGCTGGAAGAGGCGCATTCGTCACATAACTTGGGCATATTTTACGCTAACTATGGCAACTGGTGGTATTTCGAACGTCCTCTATACAAGTAGGTCTATTTCTGCTCGTCTCTAATGACTACTAACTCACGGTTTACTCGATAGTACCCTATAGATTTCGAGGCTTACAGACCATCGGGGTTATTTTTCTTGTACTGAATATTGTTTTATACCTTACAATTTGGGGACTGTTAATTACCCGGTTCTATTTTTATCCGTATACCTTCAAAGCTTCTTTCTTGCATCCGACCGAATCTTTGTTTGTTCCTGCCTCATTGGTATCCTTCGGAACAATCTTGATCAATGTCTCACAATACGGGCCCGACAACACAGGGCATTGGCTAGCCCATGGTGTTGGAATACTATTCTGGATCGATGCTTGTATTGCCGTCGTCTTTTCTGCCGGTATATACCTGCTTTTGTAGGCTTGGCCTAAGCGTATATCTCGAATTTCTGCTAATAGTCCAGATGGTCAACTCAAACGTTCACTATTGCCCAAATGACCCCAATCTGGATTTTTCCAGCATACCCTATGCTGATAATTGGTCCTCACGCTGGAATTTTGAGTTCCAAGCTTGAAGCTTCCCGCGCGTTGCCTATCATCATTGGCGGGACGACCATACAAGGTATCGGCTTTTTGGTCTCTCTGATGGTCTATTCGGCTTTCATATATCGACTGATGTCACAAAAGCTCCCCAGGGAGAATGTACGACCAGGTATGTTTGTTTCTGTTGGCCCTAGTGCCTTTACAGTTGCCGGGATAGTGAATATGGCTGCCAATGCCAAAGCGTGTTTCCCCGAAAATTTCATGGGCAATGGTCCCTTAGCTGCAGAGGTTCTAATAGTAGTTGTCAATTTTGCCGCCTTGTGGCTTTGGGGGTAAGCCTTAATTATTTTCCCCCTTCTTACTAGTAAGCTGACTTTGTCGTAGTTTGGCTATATTCTTCTTCTTCATAGCCACTTTCGCTCATTGGTCAACTATTGGGCCGGGTCGAATGGTCTTTTCTATGGGATGGTTCTCATTTATATTCCCAAATACCGCCTTAATCACCGCAACATTTGCAATCGGACAAGCATTTTCCTCCAAACCGATTCTAATCATAGGATGCGCCATGGTCATCCCTCTCATACTGATGTACATATTCGTGTGTTTTATGATGATACGTGCCGTTGCATTGCGTCACATCCTGTGGCCTCAGAAGGGTGAAGATAAAGACGAAGGGGGGTTTGACATTAGCCAGGTCAAGCCAGAAACTCCCGGTGATGATAACCCTGTTTGAGGTTGTCTATGCCTAAATTACTCATGGCAATGACATATTGATCTAGCTGTAATTGGCAGTGGATTGAAGAGGACCGTCACAATGTCTGAACAAAAAGAGTAACCGATCAGCAACTTGAAGTATATTCAGATGCATAGATGTAAATGATTATATATTAGTATGCTGGTTTATTCTCCCTTAGCTCGTAGCTGAGGCTTCAAATTGTTCTTAGTATGATCCAAGAAGGGTCTCATTTACTTGAGCCAGCCTGTAAAAAAGCCTGCCGAGCTAAGTAGACATATTGTTTACAAGCCAAAAAGAACAAAAGAATTGCAAATAACATGCAAAAAGGTAATTCCCAATTCACTCAAGCTTTAGAGTGGCCAGACTCAAGTTGACTTTGTTCGGGCGGCCAGCGGACTTCGGGGCCGAGACCCATTTAACCTTACTTACCTCTCACCTCTAACCTCTAACGTCACAAAAGCCTGCACTGCACGGAGCCTCAGCCACTAAAACTCGGCATCTTTTATATACCTAGATTCATATAATCTGTCTCACTAAAACTATCACGTTCCGGCGTTAAAGGTAGTTAATGGCTAGTGCAGGAGACGAGCGACAATCTGTGCTGATTACAGGGTAAGTCTCATCAGATTGTACACAAGACTTGAAATATATCCCTCACCCCTTTTACTGTAGATGTTCCCAAGGCGGGATAGGCAATGCACTCGCCCGTGAGTTTAGTCGACATGGGTTACGCGTGTTCGCGACAGCGCGAGATGCAGAGACCCTTCAAGACTTGGCGGTTCTTAGGATCGAGACATTGAGTCTTATTGTGGATGATCCAAAGAGCGTGAAGTCATGTTTTGTGCAAGTCCAAGACAGGCTTGAAGGGAAAGGGCTGGATTATTTGGTCAATAATGCGTGAGTAAAGCATGCTCACGAAGAATGGAAACCTAACTAGAATATATAGGGGTCGAAGTATGTTCATTTAAGCCCACTCACTATAGTGGTCACTCGAGCTGTTGGAAAAAAAGTGTTTTTTATTTTACTCTGATAATTTGCTCACAATTACAGATTACACCGTTCCTGCTATGGAGGTGGATCTCTCAGAGGCTCGCGCGACCTTTGAAACAAACTTCTTCTCTGTCATCAACATGTGCCAAACATTCCTGCCGTTACTTATGGAGGCTCGAGGCACCATCATCCAATTAGGTTCAGTCGCGGGAGTTAGTTCTTTCTTATTTCCTTGCTTTCTTCCCCTTTTTGTCTCATTTCTCTGGGGAGTTTTTTTTCTTTTGACGACGAGAGCCGACATTCCCGCATGGGGGCTGATAATGTTTCTTGCAAGTAGGTCATTCCTTACGTTTTTGGATCAGTATACAACGCTTCAAAAGCTGCGTTGCATTCATTCAGTGAGACCCTAAGAGTCGAACTGGCCCCATTTGGGTGAGTGCTTAATCTTTGTCTTGATATAAGCAGGCTGGAACTGATTGATACAGTGTGAATGTAACAACAATTGTCACTGGTGGGGTGCAATCTCGTATTGCTCGTGTTAAACGTAAACTAGCACACAATTCACTATATGCGCCAATTGAAGATGAGTACAATCGTCGTGTGGTGCATAGTCAAGATGGTGCAATGACACATACCGCATATGCACAAAGCGTTGTTGCACAGATCTTGTATGGGTCAAAGCCATGGCGCTGGCTATGGCCATGGACTCAAAACAGGAAGAGATGGATCTGGGAAGGCAACAAGAGCTGGCTGGTCTGGTTTTTGGTTGGTGGCTGGGCTTGGAATGGCCTTTTCAGTTACGCCATGACGAGAATGTTCAAATTCTACAGGTTAGGGAAGGGGATCAGGAATTAATTGATGATGCATTCTCAGGTGAGCATTGGCATAGCCTACATAATGACCATGTGTTTGATGTCCACATCGTTGAGAAAGTTCCAGTCGGGATCATGTCACCCAGCTGACACCATACAATACCACTATGGACACAATGCTAATGTTCATATCATATGTCTTGTTCCACGCAGCCAATTTCTAGTTTGTGGGGTATAGATGAATGGGATGAACCATGTCACTGTAAAATATAACATTGATGGTGCTTAATCATTGGAAAGTTTATTGACATATCCCGATTTGCCTGAAGTTTAATGCGTGCTTTTAACTGCACCTTCATGATCAGTCTTGCAACTAAAAGAGAAGAATTTCGTTTCGCTCCGTGATATTCGCGTCCTAAAGTGATTAGTCATCCCGAGACACTCGCTGGTTGGCTCATCAGGTGACCTATATGCCATACTCCTAAGGCAAAAGAGTATCATCCCGAGGAGTGTGGCCGTGAAAAAGAAAGCTGTTCCCCCATCAGTTCCTTACACCCCCTTGGCGTAACGTCACTCTCAGGTTCATTCCTATTCTTTTCTCTTCTCGCCATTTGACGAGGCCTCTTTGAATCTCTCCCCTCTTTTTCTATTTCCTAAAACCATGTTCAAACTCGCCCGCAGCAGACCAATTGCGACAGCTCTCAGAGCTGCAACGGTTAGTTTTTTCGAGGTTCTTTATTATAAACATGCTTCTCTATAGCAACCTAATTAATTTTGTTTGAATTTCTTATAGGAATCTTCCGTCCAATCCCGCTTGGGACAGCAACAGAGGAACCTGTCGATCCACGAATATCTTTCCGCAAATCTCCTCAAGTCGGTATGAACGACCGGCTTATACCTTGTTCATATTTTTTTTGATCATGTAGCTGATCGGTGTCTACAGTATGGAATCGGAATGCCTAAGGGCGAGGTTGCCCGCTCGGCAGAAGAGGCTGAAACTGTGGCTAAGTCTCTCGGTACGGTTCAAATTTCTTTGTTTTGAATCGCATACGCTGGCTGAAACTAAAAAAAAATAACAGGCAACGATGACATGGTCATCAAAGCTCAGGTCCTTGCCGGCGGTCGTGGCAAAGGTTCCTTCGATAATGGCCTCAAGGGTGGTGTGCGTGTGATCTACTCGTGAGTCTTACCCCGTGTCTAGATGCGCCAATTTGCATCTGCCTATCTGGCTCGTTTGGCTGACGAAACATTCTTTCA
This sequence comes from Aspergillus avenaceus, assembly GCA_009193465.1. Lineage (NCBI taxonomy): Eukaryota > Fungi > Ascomycota > Eurotiomycetes > Eurotiales > Aspergillaceae > Aspergillus > Aspergillus avenaceus. The sequence goes on from ML742505.1 coordinate 7,980, forward strand.
GGCCTACTGAAGCCAAGATGTTCGCTGGCCAGATGATCGGGCAGAAACTCATCACCAAACAAACCGGTGCTGCTGGTCGTCTTTGCAATTCCGTCTATATCTGCGAGCGCAAATTTGCCCGCCGCGAATTTTATCTTGCTGTTCTCATGGACCGCCAGTCGCAGAGCCCTGTCATTGTTGCCTCTTCCCAGGGTGGCATGGACATTGAGGCTGTTGCCAAGGAAAGTCCCGAAGCTATTATCACCACTCCCATTGACATCAAGGTCGGTGTCACCGATGACATTGCTGGCAAGATTGCTACTGAACTCGGCTTTTCCGAACAATGTATCCCGGAGGCAAAGGATACTATCCAGAAGCTTTACAAGGTTTTCATGGAGAAAGATGCCACCCAAATTGAAATCAATCCTCTGTCTGAGACATCTGACCATCAAGTTATGGCCATGGATGCCAAACTGGGATTCGATGACAACGCCGATTTCAGACAGCAAGAAGTGTTCTCATGGAGAGACGCCACCCAGGAAGATCCTGATGAGGTCAAAGCTGCTGAGTATGTTGATATTCTACGTTAACGCATAAGATGGGTTGCGTACTAAATGGTGAGACAGGCATGGATTGAACTTCATCAAGCTTGACGGTGACATCGGCTGCTTAGGTAAGCACTACCGAGAAATTGATTCTATACTGATATTTGCTAATCTTAACTGCAGTGAACGGTGCCGGTCTGGCCATGGCTACTATGGATATTATAAAGCTCAACGGCGGCAACCCTGCCAACTTCCTTGATGTTGGCGGTGGTGCCACCCCTGCAGCCATCAAGTCTGCTTTTGAGCTTATTACTAGTGACCCCAAGGTGTCGGCTATCTTCGTTAACATTTTTGGCGGCATTGTCCGTTGCGATGCTATTGCCCAGGGTTTGATCAATGTCGTGAACGAGATGGGTCTGCGCACTCCTATCATTGCACGACTGCAGGGTACCAACATGGAGCAAGCCCACAAATTGGTATGAAAAGATACAATGCCAGATATCAACTATTCTCCAACGATTTACTGATCGCATCTTCACAGATCAACGAGTCTGGCCTGAAGATCTTCTCCATTGAGGACCTCCAGAACGCCGCTGAAAAGTCTGTTCAGTTCTCGAAGGTTGTCAAGATGGCACGCGAGATCGATGTGGGCGTTGAATTCACACTTGGTATCTAAGCTCCACACTACATTCGACTTTGAAGTGCCTCCTAGATGGTGTACTGCGTTCATATTCTTTCCCGAATATCCTTGGTTATTACCAAGATCAGCGTATATGGTGATTTGGTAAAGATCCAGGCTTATAGGGATAATAATAACCACTTCATGGAGGCTGTGTGCTAACTGGATTTGTCGTGCAGTAAATGGGCCGCTGGAATATAGACGATGAGGAACCACGTGTGTAAAACATTGGTTGAAGGTGAGTTCCAGAGTTTCTGGGAGCGGGGCATCTATAGAGCACATCATTCAGTGGTCTTGTGTATTGTCTATTCTAGGATCTCTTTGTTTGTTAATGTATTTTTCCCCAATTATCCACCTAGATGTTTCACCACTTTCTTGGTGTATGGCCCGAGGTTCTCAACACACTGAGTATGCGCATAAGAGACAAGCTATAGAGCAGAAAATGTTCACTTGAAAGAGGTAAACAATGTATCAAAACAATTTTGGTTCAGTGCGTCATTTGGTCCAGAATTATTTAGGCAGCACCGGGTAAAGTAACTTTCTCATTGAAGCACCATACTTTAGAACCGCTCTGATCGACCATCAAGATTAAATCACGATCTCCTCTGAGGATAAAGTCAGTTCCGAAGGAATAAACTCTATCTGAAGCCTCTCGCGGCAGCTGAGTGTTCATCTCCTTGGCGGGACGGTGGGCAACCATAGTGCCTGGATCGGAGACCCAAATTTTAGGTTTACCGTTGTCAATTTTGATATAGTATAAAATCCCATCAACACAAGTCATGCATAACGGAAGAAAAGGCATACTCTCGGTTTTCACGGTATTTAGACTGACCAAATTAGTTCTCGGATTGTAAGTGACGGCGACAATTCCACAGGAAGTTTCCGTAGAGCAACCGCTTGAAAGAATGGATAGGATTCCCATCGTATTACCAACTGCTTTGGATGATATTTCATCTATTTTGAGATGCCAAGTTGGATTCACAATCGGCGGTAGTTTCATAATATAAGTTGATGAACATTGGGTGCCAACTGTGCCATTAAGCGATTGTTCTATGACACGTAGTTGAGTGCGCGTAGCCGGATAGGCCTTGGAAGGAATGGGAGCGTTATCCTCTGTATCTGCAATGTGGACTGTGACCAGGATGTCTGTGATGGGGTTTATATCCATGTATGCTAACCCCTTTGCAATGTGGAATGTTCGAGTAGCGTGTGTGTCGAGCCGCCAGTGAATGATAAAGTCGTTTTCAGTTCCACTAAATGCTATGGCGACGTTCACTCCACGCACAACAACCCTTTTCCAACCTAGCGAAGGCAAGCGAAAACATGACGAGTCGCCAGAATCGAGGCTCCACACATAACAATATCTTGTTTCCCAGAAAATATGAGCACACCGCATGAGTCAACGGGATACTGAGAATATGCATTTAAGCTTACCCACGTGGAGTTATTGCAGCTACAAGATATTCCGAGACGCGTAACACTGTGAATGAATCTCGGTTTTCTGTACAAAATCTCTGTGCCGTGCCCGAGTAAAAGTTGTAGACGAAGACCATGGTTTTTTCAATCCATGCATACCTGCCATTCGAAAAATCGAGGCAGGTCGTATGGTTGGGTCTCAGGACAGGCATATATGAAAACTCCTGCACTTTGAAAACTGGCTGTCCTAGCTCCAGACGAGTTCTCTGTTTCGCATACTGCAAGAATCTATCTAGAGATCTTTTCGCAAGGGTGCCGAAACTGCGTCCGGTATATCGGTAAAGCGCATTACTGCAGATTAAGTCAGACGAGAGCAGAGCGTTCCATCGTTTAGATACCTGATAGATTATATCAGCTAAGCGGTTACTCCAATATTTGTTACAGGAAGTTTTGCACCCTTCGCAGACTATGAAGCTCCGACAAACTTAGGTATTTAGCAATCTGCACAGTAATCTCCGTTGGCAAACTACCCAGGATGTCCTTCTGGAAAGAGACCTGATTTAGTTGATCACGTATGCCCCGCCACTCGTGACGACTCATTTGCTGTAGGAGTTGAGAGTACCTATAAAGCCCAGAATTAGCTTGATGCTGTTATGTACAGATGTTTCTGGCTGTTTTCTAGCTTCATAGTATTTGACACTCTTACACCGTTCGCCGAGCTAACGGAGACTGCAAATTTTTGAACCGACTGAGAATATCTTGTACGTCGGAATTCATATTGAAGCTTTGGGTCACAGATTCAAAGATTGATTTATCAGAGGGTGTTCAAGATAAACAGTAAAGATGGTAGGTTGAAACGGAACCTCGACAGATTATGATACAATATGAATAGATTGAAAACCGGAAGTATGATAGTAATAAGGACTAGACAATAAATAAGCAGACATGAAAAAAAAAAAAAAAAAATCACATTAAGTTAACATATGTATAAGTTTTTATTTTTATTTTAATAATTTTTTTCTCCCGTGATATCTCTGACAATGCAAATTTGAGTTTTGCTCTTAGTCGGTAGTAGTCGATACCTCGTAGAGTTGCGGCTCTGTGCTTGCCAGGTTCCAGACCTTTCCCGCAATTCTCCTTTGACTCCCGTCTGGTTCTGACGGTTTCTGACCAAACACATTTATTTTTTTAATCCCAGTTTCTGGTCATTCCTCATAAGATTCATTCCATTCTTATTTTATTTGTCTGAAATTTATATCTATTATACTCTCACTAAGATTGATTGATCGAGAAATTATAACAAGGGGACAAAAACAAATCAAAGCTTCTTATGTCCCGTTCCGAGCTTCTTAACCCAAAGACAACCTATGAGAGAAGAAGCTATTCAATGACTAGGTAGTAAACTCCCCCCCCCACCCCGGCAGAAAGTATTCTCTCTACGCTGTATCAGCGTATATTGTTGCAGCCATATATACCCTCTCTATATACAGTTAGTTAAACTTTTCATTTTCTTTCCTTTCCTTTCTTTTCAATTTTATTTAACGCTCTTCTCTCCTCGCAGAGCTTGATTATATAACTAGTGTCTGGTTGAGAGCCAAGATTTGAAAGAGAAAAGATTATAAAAAAAAAGAAAAAAAGAAAAAAAGAAAAAAAAAAAAAAGCAAAGCTTTTTAACATATACCCCAATCACAATTGGAAAT
>ML742506.1:0-12229 GCA_009193465.1 Aspergillus avenaceus
GAGAGAGAGGGAAAAAAAAAAAAAGTGGAAAAGAAAAGTCAAAAAAAACCAGGCGGCAAAGTGGAAGCCGAAAATGTGATGATCAAAAGGCGGGAATCACTTAATTTTACCTTCCGGTCCTGAACCTTGCAGGCAAACAATTGTCTGGAACCGGCAATGGATTGACCGTTTTCTTGGAGAAAAATAAGGAAAGAAAAAAAGCTTTGGTGTTGCTATTGTGTAACAGGAATTATACGATCTCTCCCATACGATATACGACCAAAAAAAAAAAAAAAAAGAAAAGCCAGGTGTTGCTCCTTGTGATGGTTTGTTTATCATACAAGCCTGTACTATAGGTGTACGTATGTACAACAGTATCTCCTCCAATGGTTCGATACTCACTTATTCCATGGAAGACACAAGGACCATCAAAGATAATTAGCATTCATTCTTTTTAACCAATTCCGAAAAAGTTTTCCTTTCCTAAGTTTCTTCACATTCCACACAAGCCCGGATACCAGAGTTTCCAGCCATTGGATCTGTTACCCGCAACATTCCTGAGACAATATTCTATTTTCCACTCGCCTCCATTGGTCAGCAATGTTGGAATGTGTACATAGTATTCAGGTATCCAGAAAGAGATCAGCCCATTGTTTCCGAGTCATGGAAGTATCGGAGGAATCGGTCTGCGTATACTTCGTCTTCCGTTGCCTCCACTTTTTGTTTGTTTTGATTTTCCTCATTGAGTGATAGCGTCGATGGCTTGTCCGAGTGATCTTATTGGTCGGTGCGGGAATCCTGATTCGATCGCATTAGGTGATCTTTACCTTCGGTACCAAGTCCGAGGGATTTTGGTTTCTTCTTCGGTCCGATTTTTTACTTCAATGTTTATTTACGTCATGAATACATGTCCTTGCAATGTTGCAATCTATTGTCGGTTATACTAGACTTGGTTTAAACCTAGTACCTGGAAGAGGTAGAGTTACAAAGAAGGTATCGGGAGTCTGGGAACAGACTTGGCAGTAGGATAGAACTCTAATGCAGAAACCAGTGAATATTCTCATTTAGTATTCTTTGTAGCAGTATTGATTGTCAATTATCAATAAATCTGGACTGTACGCAGATAGCAGGAAGAAGAGAAATAGTTACCCTCCGAGTTGTACCCTTCTCCACTCGGGGTTCAACCTTGTCAACTACGCCTTCGATACTACAGATCCCTCGTACCCCATCATCTTTTTTATGTATGAAGTCTAAACTTCCTCTTCATTTCTATTTTAACCTTCTTTTAATTATTTACCTCGTGATCTTTATTCTCCGATGAAAATAACATTCTTTATTGAAATAAGCTTAAATTAAAGTGCCGCAACCGCTCAATATGAGACTAGCTCACCAAAAACACTTCGGCCCGAATTTCAGCGATACGATAAATTTGGTCATATGTCTTGGGGACTAGCCTTAAGTAACAGTGATATAATGAAAATGATGTTGTGATGGGATGAGTGCGTCAGGTTTGCAAGTTCGACTCTGAAGATATATATCTTCCGAGCATTTTATTACCACCATGAATACCAGTAGTTCAACTCTAGTACTCTACGAGAGAAAGCTGGCACTATCCATACATATAGTAGTAGTGCTCTAGACTGATTTAGCAGTATTCTCTTAATTTGAGACGACATTAAATCTGTTCTTGGTCGGTAATATATTAAGTAGTGAACGTTTCTGCTCAGTATGTTGAGTTCTACACGGCTGTTTAACTATCGGTGACAAAGAAATCGGTCTATGACATAAGAATAGACTGGATGTGACAACAATGGTTCAAAAAGGGCTTATTGCAACGACCTATGCATGAAACGGTAACTTGCGATGTAGAAGTTGACACAACCTGGAATATACTAATAAGTGATGAACTAGACTAAGCCGGGAATAAGTTGGGACCAAAGGCAGAACGAAGACTTGGCATCAGCCACGTAAAAGATTGAACGGAACAAAGCGGGGAATATGCCAAGGAGATCTTGACAGCCAGGATTACAAAGTACATTACGGGGTCAGAATCAAGTAGTCTACTGCAATAAAATTTGAACGAAAAAAGTCATGATTCAAATATGTAGGATCAACTACATAACCGAAGTCTAATTTCGTGAATCTTCCATATTTTTGTGTTCATAAAAGGTTCATAATAGCATCTCCTTCACGCACCAGCTTATTTCTTACCGGCCTTCTGGGCGGCCTTGGTGACCTTACCGGCACCGGCAGCAGCCTTCTCAACACCCTTGATGACACCGACAGCGACGGTTTGACGCTAGAGAATTGATTAGCATATGTAATGAAACATTTGAAGGTGCCCGCTCAAGGCGGCCAGGGAACAAAACTTACCATGTCACGGACGGCGAAACGACCGAGAGGGGGGTACTCGGTGAAGGTCTCAACACACATGGGCTTGGAGGGGATCATCTTGACGATGGCAGCATCACCAGACTTGATGAACTTGGGAGAAGACTCAACAGACTTTCCGGTACGGCGGTCAATCTTCTCCTGGAGCTCAGCGAACTTGCAAGCAATGTGAGCAGTGTGGCAATCGAGGACGGGAGCGTAACCAGCGCCGACCTGACCGGGGTGGTTAAGGACGATGACCTGGGCGGTGAAGTTGGCACAGCCAGCAGGGGGGTCGTTCTTGGAGTCACCGGCAACGTTACCACGACGAACCTCCTTGACGGAGACGTTCTTGACGTTGAAACCAACGTTGTCACCGGGGAGACCCTCCTTGAGCTGCTGGTGGTGCATTTCAACGGACTTGACTTCAGTGGTCACGTTGGAAGGAGCGAAGGTGACGACCATGCCGGGGGAGATAACACCAGTCTCGACACGGCCGACGGGCACAGTTCCGATACCAGAGATCTTGTAGACATCCTGGAGGGGAAGACGGAGGGGCTTGTTGGCGGGACGGACAGGGGCCTCGATGGCGTCAATGGCCTCGAGGAGGGTCTTACCGGAGACCTTGCCACCCTTGGTCTCCTTCTCCCAACCCTTGTACCAGGGGCAGTTGGGGGAGGGCTCAAGCATGTTGTCACCGTTGAAACCGGAGATGGGGACGAAGGGAACGTTCTTGGGGTTGTATCCGACCTTCTTGATGAAGTTGGAGGTCTCCTTAACGATCTCGTTGTAACGGTCCTCGGACCACTTGCAGGTGTCCATCTTGTTGAGGGCAACAATGAGCTGACGGACACCGAGGGTGAAGGCAAGCAAAGCGTGCTCACGGGTCTGGCCATCCTTGGAGATACCAGCCTCGAATTCACCAGTACCGGAAGCGATGATGAGGATAGCGCAATCGGCCTGGGAGGTACCAGTGATCATGTTCTTAATGAAATCACGGTGACCGGGGGCATCGATGACAGTGACCTCATACTTGGAGGTCTGGAACTTCCAGAGGGCAATGTCGATGGTGATACCACGCTCACGCTCGGACTTGAGCTTGTCAAGAACCCAAGCGTACTTGAAGGAACCCTTACCGAGCTCGGCGGCTTCCTTCTCGAACTTCTCGATGGTACGCTGGTCAATACCACCACACTTGTAGATCAGGTGACCTAAACATTTGGTATGAGCATCGAAACAACTTTATTTCCAGATCGAGGTGAGGGGTTCGGCTTACCAGTGGTGGTGGACTTGCCGGAATCGACGTGGCCGATAACGACGATGTTGATGTGAGTCTTTCCTTCCTTACTATTAAAACAAACCAGTTAGTCCTCTGTTCTTGATAGATTTGCAGAATTTTGTGATGATCCTAACTTACCCCATTTTGACGGTTTGGAACTTTTGTAGTTCTTTGTAAGATACTAGAAAAGAATCTGTATAAAAATTGCTCAGGAACTACGGCAGGACGCGTAGAGGTACTGAGCAACCGATGTGTCAGTAAAGAGATGAATGAAAAAATTGAAAGAGTTTGGAGCTCCAAGGGGGGGAAGATATACGTACTGAAGCGGACGAGGAGAGAAAGAGGAAAAAAATTGTGGGAGGGGAAGGAGGGGGAGTCCTTATATGGAGGGGCAAGCGAGCAGGCGAGTTTAGTGGGCGGGCTTGAGCCCTTGGCGGGAGCGCTTATCATTGGACATGGAGGGGTAATGGCCCCACCACGCATGTGCGGGACCGACGCAGAATCTTCACGGCGGAGTCCCTTCCAGACTGTGCTGGTTTTGGGCGTTGACGCTCTTCCTGCGGCCTTTTGGGTCACCAACTACGAAGATCTTGCGATTTCCTTGGTTCCCTTTTGTTCGGAGACCCGAATAGGACCCCACTATTCGGCCACTCTCCAGCCTCTACGATGAAAATTTTTTTATGTTCTTTGCCTTCTCGTTCTAATATCTACTCTGTACATGTGGATTTTAGACTGGGAAACTGGGCATCAACGCAGACGTGGGCTGTTTGATTTGATAGGTCTTGTATCTGTTTGCATTTGGAACCCCGCGGCAGCCTGAGGTTTTCATTTGTCCGTTCACGGGTAAAGTAACAAAACTTTTTTATTTTTATTTTTTTTTTCTTTCTTTCTTTCTTTACTGCATCTGTAGCCCGGCCGAGTGGCGCCTATCTTTTTGATCCACTGTGGACATCTTGTTAATTTTTTTTCCTCTTACTATTTTATATTTTCACCCCTCTATTGTTGAGCTTGCTTACTTCGGTATGAGGCAAATGACAAGGTTGATCTGTAAAAATTTTTTTCTAGGTCTTCTTGACTCCATTTTGTGAATTTTGTAGCATCTGATAGTTATTGTGTGTGCCCCTCATCTAGATTAATTTATTATGCTATAATTTCTTTATTGGTTGGTTGTTTGATATGTTGCCCCTTAAGCGGTGGGAATTTTTTTTTGCTCTTCGGTCAGACTGAGATATACAAGAAACTAGAAAAGGTAAAAAAAAAAGAGTGGGTTTGGTATGGACGCACAAGCTTACCATGGGATTGTATATTCTGTCCAATCCCCATTGGGTGATTATCTGCCGCCGCTAAAAAAGAAAATTTTGTCGTGTTGATCTGCCATAGCTACGGTTCTTATACATAGTATACAGTAGTAATGAATGAGGGGTATCTCTAAGCTAGACTAGACGTACACTGATATACAACATCCTACAGCTGTAAACAGCAGGGACAGAACTGGAACTTTCTGTTTTCTTCTTTTGTTGTTCTCTGATAATGAGAACATTCCTGTAATAAAACCGGTGGATAACGGTTCTAAATTCCGGACAGGGAAAGAATCAGTTTTCTCTCCACCGAGCACCGCAAGAGGTACACTGTCGAGACCCGAGTCAGTAATTTGTATGAGCTGTACGCGAGGTCTCCGCATGTGCGACGCAAACCACCCACCTTCAAGAATGTAGTCATAGGTTCATCGGCACTCCGAATCTGCAGCTGGAAGAAGTATGCACGGTCACCATTACAGTTCTCTGCGGGGCATTGGGCTGTGGTTGAGAAGAAGATTTATGCGTTAGCCTCCATCCACGTCATACAGGATTACTACACCACAGAGTTCGTGACTTACTGGCCATGCTATCTGCGTTTGCGAACTCTTCCTTGCCTCCAAAGACATCCTCCACCTCTTTTTGTTTCATGTCTGTTCTCTCAAAGTAACTTTGTTCGAGGACATACTGGTAGGGGCAGGCTCGGCATTCAAATCGGTTTACGCCCAAAGGATGTCTTGGAGTCGGGTCCGCGCGAGAGATTGTTAGTGCATTACTGCAGTTGGGACAGACTGTACACAAAGACACTAAAGTTAGCTAGATCATGCCTTCATAATATAAGAGATCAGACACAGAGAGAGAAGGGGCAACAAACAGGTCAAGGGCATTTTTGTACGGGTTTTGCTGGAAGAATAAATGTCAACAGTAGGGAAATCTTTATTGTTCAAATCAATAAGTCAGTAGAAACATAGAAGCTTCTTATTACGTAGAAATAAAAATTTCGCTCCTTCGATGTGGCAGCTGAATCCCGTTCCTGTCCCGTAAGCCTTGATGTGCATACAATGGTAAAGCAACAAATGTTAGCGGCTGTCCACGGCATATACCTAAGACCCTTATCAGAAACTCTTGCGGTTGGCGAAGAGAAATCAACGCCTCTCACCGCCTTCGGTGCGGCTCTCCCTCTAATGCAACACTTATTCTGACGCGCCGATTGGACGCGGGGCTAAAGATTGACGGGCAGAACGGATCAATGATAGTCCGCAGCGGGAAGATGTGCAGGTACTCCGACTTACTCTCTGTAAGCGCGGGGAATCAAAGTAAGGAGCAACTAATTATCTACTATCAACAGACACCATCTTTTGTGAGTAATCAACCCTATCAGAATTGTTTAACCTCCGAAAGCTCGTCGGGGTAATTATTCTGTTTATACTTGTTTTGTACATACTTATACTTTATCTTTAGTCTCGTTTCCGGGATTTCTGTCATAACAGACAACAACTCCCTCCTTATCCATTACCCCGGTCGATCCGGCGCATTTTTGTGATTCTTCAACTACCCCCTCCACATACAAATTGTCGCGGTCCACCCAGTCGGAACCACCTGCAATTTCTCCAGTTCCTCCAAATTTCTCCAATACCTCTTATTTCAGGCAACCATGGCCGATGAAGTACGTTTCAATGTTTATACTTTGTGTCGATCCATTTAGTAACCTGTGATGATCTCACTAGGGTGCTTCTCCCCGTGAGCTGGTCGTAGAGGCCTGTCGTCGTGACCAGCCTCACCTGGTCGAACAAGTCTTGGAGGATATGGAAACGAAGTCCAACGAAGAAGTGGCCGAATTCTTCAATGGTGTCACCGACTCCATGGGTAACCATGCTTTGCATATCTGTGCTTCTTACGGCAGCTGTAAGTCGATCGAATGTTTCTTTATGCTGTAATCCGGCTTCGAGGCAAGCGACGAGATATTCGTAACTAATTAATCATCACAAAAGATGACACTATGGATTCTCTCTTTGATATTCAATACTTCGAATGTGACCCTTTCACCCGTCTCGACAAGGATACTCCCCTCCACGTCGCTGTGCGCTACGCTAATGAGAAAGATGCGGAACTTGGCCTGGAGATGATCAAGATGATGTGCGAAGCTGGCTGTGACCCGCGTGTCAGGAACAAGCACGGTCAGAAACCCGCTGACCTGGTCTACAACAACCCCAAGATCAAGACGGTGCTCTCGCAAACCGAGTATGTCTTGGCCGAGGGTCTGACAAACAACGCGGACAATGGCTCTGCTCATGACAGCGCCAGTGATAGCGAGTAAATTGGTCCACGGCTCATGATAGTCACACCGCCTTTTCTCCATAGATGTACGACTGTGATGATATGCTATTGCCCTTTTCTTTTCTTTTTTTTCTTTGTCCTTTGATTCTTCATATGCGATTCAATAGACTGATACATGTATACCCTAGACCTTGTACAGCACCTAATTCGACCGTCTGGGCGATAGTCATAGAGTGAAAACGTTGGACTCTCTCATTTGCGACCAACAAAGGGCGCAGGGTTTACGCTGAGCGTGCCCTTCAGAGTGGGAATTATAGAAGCCACTTTGAGTGTACTTGTTTATTTATATTTTTCGGGATATAGTTTATTCGACATAATAAGATAATTTTTTTTTTCCCTTTCTCTTTTTGCACCTACACGTGAAGACATCTTCTTCCCTCGATGAGAATGTCTAATTTTGCACTTTGATACTATAATTAACAAGATTGACCATTTTTTCAACAAACCAGGTACTCATGACTATGAACGCGTATGTATCGCTGCCTACATCGACTGTGAACACAATTTAAGCCCCGCCAAGAGGCTAGACCCTTGTCAGCACTAACAAAACATGCTTCTAAGTGGATTCGGTATATCGGTAGCCCGCTGTCTTCCTACACCATTCGTCAAGACCGAGCGCCGGTACTAAATTGAAACGAACAATCATCAGCTTGCGTCGACACTCGATAGCCTAATTTGATTCCGCAATCATACCCTATCAATCGATATAAAAGGCTCCGTTCTATCACCGTCGTCTGTTGGGATAGAAACTTACGGCATATTTACCTTGAACTTCCATATTCTATAAGGACTCATGATCACAGGGTTTGAGAGTGAGGAAATGGCGTCAGAAATCACCAAAAGCATTGTGATCCTCGGTGGTTCCTATGCTGGTGTATCGGCCGCCCACTATCTGCTCAAACATGTGGTGCCTCAGCTCTCGACCCCCGAGCAATATCGTGTTATTTTGATTAGCATATCCTCCCAAGCGATGTGCAGATCCGCATGTCCGCGGGCATTGATCTCAGATGATTTCTTTGACCAGGACAAGCTTTTTGTCAGCATCCCGAAAGTCTTTGAGCAGTACCAGGGGGATCCGACTCGCAATTTCCGATTTATTCACGGTACTGCGACACGGGTCAATCACGCTGAACGACAAGTTTCTGTGTGCCTTTCCTCCGAGACCACCGAGACGGTTGAGTACCACGCGCTTGTGATTGCCACAGGTTCAACCACGCCTTCGCCCCTTTTCAATCTCAAGCGGGACAGCATGGGCCTTCGTGCGGAGTGGACCGCCTTGCGAAAGGCTCTGCCAATGGCCAAAAGCATCCTCATTGCTGGTGGAGGCCCGGCGGGTATTGAGACAGCTGGGGAGCTTGGTGAACATCTGAATGGCCGCGCCGGGTGGTTTTGCGGCAAGTTGGCAAATCCCAAGGTGCCGATCACCGTTGTCACTTCGGGGTCGCAAATCCTTCCAATTCTACGACCTAGTCTTGCCAGTCAAGCCGAGCAGTATCTTGCTCAGGTAGGCGTGACGGTAATCAAGAATGTTCGAGTGAAAGATGCGATACCTAGTGCCGGTGTAGAGAATGCCCTTACGTCTAAAACAACCGTGGTTTTGGAGGACGGGCAAACCTTCAATACAGACCTGTACATCCCGGCAACCGGTATGAGTCCAAATACTGACTTCCTCGATCGATCGCTTCTGGCATCTGATGGTCGAGTCAACACGAATACCTCCACGCTACGGGTGGAGAAGGCTGGACCTCGTGTCTACGCCGTGGGCGATGCGTCGGATTATGCCCGGGCAACTGTTCATTTCATCGTCGAGGCTATACCGATCCTCTGCGCAAACATCAAGCGTGACTTACTCCTGGCCGAGGGGGTGGATGAGGGCTCCGCTGGTGAGGACCGTACGTACAAGGAGGATCCTAGTGAGACACAGCTGGTGCCGATTGGGAGAAGTAAGGGGGTTGGGGCGGCGTATGGGTGGCAGCTCCCTAGCTTTGCGGTATGGCTCATGAAGGGTCGGGATTACTGGTTATGGACCACTGAGAAACTGTGGAGTGGAGAGCAATGGAGTAAGAAACTATAATGGAAGGGTTTGCGTTCTGAGAATGCGTCTGCGCAGGTTTAATAGAGATGGGCCATTATTATGACGCTGGACATTTAACAACACAAAGAAAGAGACTCAGAAACTTTTTTTAAGGACCTGACACCCAGGTAAGCATAAGACCAAGCACTTTGTTTTATAGGACTAGGATCCTCACCGATAAGTTATCCACAGGTGTCATCTTAATGAGCTCTGAAGCCCCCGAAAACTCGTCCAATCCGCCCCGACAGTTTCCTCCACGTCGGTGGCAGTCCTTCCCATCAGACCCTTCCACAGCTCAGAAGTACCAGAGGGAACAAGCTCCTCAACCTCCAGTGAGATCAGGGCGCTGAATATCCAATCCTGGCATCTCCTGGTTCCATCCCTGGGGGCCTTCTCCTCACGAAGCACATCAATGACCTGCAGACGCTGGGGGGCGTCTAACTCGGCGATCTTGGCCAGCCCAATGGCATCCACTAGGACCAGTTCGGCGTTTGACCGATGCTCGAACTCATACCATAATCGTGGGAGATCAATAGGACGAACATGGAGAAGATCCCCTACCACCTGGCCCGGTTCGTGAATTGCGAATGCCCAATGGGACCGATATCTTGGATCCTTCCCTTCACCACTGACGGCAAGGGAGAGATGGTAATAAGACATGCTGGATATATTATCTCCCCCTCAATATTGGGAAAGTGGCTGACTCTTTTGCTAGAGAAGGTTCCCCGCATTGTCTCGGGTTTAATTCGGGGCCTTTTCTTAGCTCAAGTTGATCTCTCTTGGCTCCCCGCTTGTTTCCTCCATTCAACTATGCTCCGTACTTGGTCAACCTTAGGGCTTCCAATTATCCACCACTACGAACATGTTCCTTTTACTTTTACCTTTCTTCATACGAGTACGATCGGTAAATTCTTCCTCATATCGGCAATGTGGAGGTCGGATGTCCCGACAATGATGTTTCAAAGTATTTAATGCCCCGGGTTGCTGGGGTATTCTGGGGAACCCTGGTATGGGTCTTCTGGTATATCTCTAAGCCGAACGCATTATGGCCTCGTTAATAAACCTCCTGGTGATTGGCTCGATGGCCCTTGGTTGGTCAGAGATCACCCTGGCCAGTCCTCACAATGCTTCCCCACGACCAAGCTATTCGTCTTTTACTTATACCCAAGTAACGTCAAATGTCTACGCCACTCCACTGTCAACCTCGGTCTCCTTTGCAACCCCCTTCGCACCCGATCCCACCCAAGCGACTAGTCTGCTGCCCTCCGGCATAACCTATACCACTTACTCGTCTGATCCGTCAGCTACCGCCACCGCAGACGGCCAATATGGCCAAAGCGCCTACGTTGCGCTCTGGGAGAACTATTCCTTCGCCAGCACCCCGCCGTTCACCACAACGGTATCAGCCACACCTGTCGCCACGTCCGAGCTGGTCCTCCCACCTGCACTGTACAATTCAGTCCCGGACACCGGCCTGAAGCTTCCATCCGACTTCATATGGGGCATCTCCAGCAGTTCCTGGCAGATCGAAGGCGCCCTCCAGCTAGAAGGCCGCGGTCCGAGCGTGTTAGACTCGATCGGCAACCAGCTATCCACAGAGGCGCCTGACCGCAGCGACGCGAACGTGGCCAACATGCACTACTTCCTGTACGAGCAAGACATTGCCAGATTAGCGGCCGCCGGCATCCCATACTACTCGTTCTCGCTGTCGTGGTCACGCATCCTCCCATTCGGCGTGGCCGGCTCGCCCGTCAACACCCAAGGACTAGACCACTACGACGACCTCATCAACACCTGTCTGCGGTACGGCGTCATCCCCATCGTCACCCTGCTCCACGTCGACATGCCCACCGCCGTCCAGGCAGACCTCGACGCCCTCCCCGAGCATTTCCTCTACTACGCCAAAATCGCCATGACCCGGTTCGCAGACCGAGTCCCCTACTGGGTCACATTCAACGAGCCGAACATTGGCGTAGGCACAATGCTCCAGAAATACGATGACCTAACCCAAGTCCTCCTCGCCCACGCAGACGTCTACACCTGGTACAAGCACACGCTCAACGGGACGGGCCAGATCACCGTGAAATTCGCCAACAACCTCGCTGTCCCGCTAGACGTCCAGAAAAACACCCACGTCGCCGCCGCCCACCGCTACCAAGACATCCTGCTAGGCATCATGTCGAACCCGCTCTTCCTGGGAACGCAGTACCCAGACGCGGCCCTCACCACCGCAAACCTCATGACACCCCTAACCGACGACCAGCTCAAGCGCATCAACGGCACAGTCGACTTCTGGTCCTTCGACCCCTACACAGCGCAATACGCCTCCCCACCACCACAAGGCACAGAAGCCTGCGCCGCCAACACCTCCGACCCCCTCTGGCCGACCTGCGTCACCCTCAGCAACATCCAAGCAAACGGCTGGCTAATGGGCCAAGCCTCAAACGCATACGCCTACCTCGCGCCGCAGTACGTCCGCCAGCAACTCGGCTACATCTGGAACACGTTCCGACCACCAGGCATCCTCATCGCCGAATTCGGGTTCAACCCGTTCCTCGAAGCGAACCGCACCCTAGACGCGCAGCGCTACGACCTCGAGCGCACCCTCTACTACCAAGGTTTCCTGACCGAGACGCTCAAATCCATCCACGAAGACGGGGTCCGCGTCATCGGCGCCCTCGCCTGGAGTCTAGCCGACAACAATGAATTCGGTAGCTACGCCGAGCAATACGGTCTGCAGACGGTCAACCGCACCGATGGAATCTTCACCAGAACGTACAAAAGGAGTCTATTCGATTATATCGATTTCTTCCGTAGACATATTACCTGACACCCCCACCACCCGAGTTAAAAAAAAAAAAAAAAAAAAAAAAAAAAAAAAAAAAAAAAAAAAAA
>ML742507.1:0-12224 GCA_009193465.1 Aspergillus avenaceus
AAAAAAAAAAAAAAAAAAAAAAAAAAAAAAAAAAAAAAAAAAAAAAAAAAAAAAAAAAAAAGAATAAGCAGACACTCCACTGGCTTAATGAATAATATAAGAGAAAAAGAATAAAAAAAATTCACCAAAGTGTGGCTAAACAAACAGTTCATATATGATAATAATAGTAACTGTAAATGACTGTAATTTATTTTTCTTCTAAATAGAGAGAGAAATATAAGCTTCAAAAAAGAACAACAATTAGAAAATAAATTAAAATAAATAAAAAAGACATAAAGCAAAGGGGATGAGCAAAAAAAGAACATCATATTCCATACGGAAAAGGATTTCTATTCTTTAACAAAAATTTTCTCTTTACTTTCCGAACTTCCAAAAAAACTCTCCCATGGTTTTCCTCTAGACTTTCACAGAGTCAAAAAAGTATTTCATCTTATTGAACCATTAAATTTTTCTCATCTTGTTACTCCTACCGTGGCTCCACTCATGGTTAAAAATACACCTAAAATCCGTATCCCAAACGCATTTCATAACAAAATCACATAATAATAAATAATCCATATTTATTTCTCCAAAGAAAACGACACTCTTTTTTCACCCCATCCCGTTGCTCTTTTGTTTCTTTGCCTCATCCCTTCTCACATCTTTCTCCCTCTTCTCCCCCCTCTTCCCTCCCGATCCGTCATTCATCTTCTACACCCTTTCTCTCCGTCCCCGTCAATCTGCGGTATAACCTTTCTCTCGTCATTCTTCGGATCCCTCCTGCCGATCCATTCCCTCCGTCCAACCAACGGTGGAACTCCCACCACCTGACTAAACGAACCCCCCCCCATCCCCTCCGTGCTGGGAATTATTTTGTTCAACACGCTTCAGACGGTTTTTCGCATGGTTGGTCTTCAGCATTCTTTCTTACCTCACCGGTTCGTGACTTTGTCGCGCGCTTTTCCTTGGTAGCGTCTGCCGCCACTGGATTTTCGACTGAGCTGCCGAATTGTTCCCTGGACTGACCGTTGTTTCTTTCTTTCTTTTCTTTCCAACAAAACAGCAACTGCAAAGATGTTGTCAGCTCCAGTGAAATCGGCTAAGCGTATATCGTCGCTCTTCTCTTTGGGTTCTAATAAGGACACATCGATTCCATCGTCACCTGGCTCCCCGGGTGCTCCGAAGCATTCCCCAGAACATGTACCTCAAGATGGACGTCAACGGAGCAGTTCGCGACCGGCGCGTTTATCATCGAACCCCATAAGCGTTGACTACTCAGAGGCCCGTACACCCATCTCACCCGGCCCAAACGATAATTTCGATTTGGACGCCCCTCTTCCGCCACCCCCCTCACTCCTCGCAATCAACCAGGACCTAGCCGGGAGTGCGCCCGGCTCGCCGGACTCAAGACCCCAAAGTAGAGGTCGCATGGGAAGTGGGAGCAGACCGTCTAGTTCCGCCGGGCTATTTGTTCCTGGAACCGGGCCAGATTCACGACCTGGAACACCATCGAAAAGACGCAGTTGGATTCCTGGACGTGTACGAGCCAGTTCAGTGGATAATAGACCTGCGCCTACCAGCCCACAGTTGCCTGGTGCTTGGATAGCTGGGTTAGACCAGAAGATTCTATATGACCTGGAGCCCCTTTCTAAAGGCGAACAAGTACGTATAAATCTAGACTTCTGATCTATCCTTTTTCTAGGAGAATGGTTGTGTAGGCCCCAGGATCACTAACCGCGATTCTTTTCTTTTTATCAGATACCCGAGTTGTGGAATGAAAATGGTGATACTTATGTCTATCTGTTCCCTCAAACCACCGGCAGAGCTGCCTCATTCAAAGTCGATTCTACCGTCTTTGCAGAGTCGCCTTCCCTAACATTTTTGGCCCGGGGGACCGACCCCCGGACGGGCTCTATCGAGCAACAGACTCGTGATCTGTCGCTGGGAAGCCCCGTTACAGGTCCCGCATCGCCGCCTTTGACTCCTCAAGACCAATCACCGGAAAATGAAAATGCAAATGACGATGACAGCACCGGCAGTAGGAGGATGGCCTTCGTGGAAGATGACGGTCAAGAAGAATTGCAGGAGCTTCATCTCTATTTACCAATTCCTCTCAATAGTGATGTTTCCAGCCCCAGCAGTCGCATCTCACAGGAGGACACGGAAACCCTTCTTCTGTTCAGAAACCTATTTGCTTTCTTGTTAGGACAGTCTCTGATTGCAACACCAAGGTCGCCGTCCCTCTTCGCCATATTTATGGACGTCGCAACATTACTATCCCGCTTTGAGTTTACCAACTTTGACGGCTCTAATTTCGGTGAAACTGCGACTACGAGCTTTGGCAACTACTGCGATGAACTGCATTTGGCAGACGTTCGCAAGAGTCGGGAAAAGACAATTGAAGCCATTGTTCTGGGAGAGCGCCTGCGGCATTTCCCCCTCTACTTGGAAGGATTTGTTCACGGTGTGGGTAAACTTGACGAATTGAAGCAGCTGAGAAGTCCAAAGTTCGGGCTTATTAGCCCTGCGACACAGAAACGGCTAGAAAGAGGTTTCATTGATTTAGATACCCGCCTTCGAGTTCTATACAGCAAGCTCAATGATTTCGACTTCCCTTCGGCGTTTGCCGGTGCTGCCAACTCAACCACTTCAGCGGAGAGCAAGGTGGTTCGGTTCAAGGCATGGAGAGCCGCGTTTATGGAGATGCGACGCTATACCATGCAATACTACCGGCAGAAGTATGGCTCGTGGCCTCCTAAAGCGCGGTCTAAGAAGAATCATTTCGAGGAGAGTGGTCTGAATCGTCAAGTCTTGAAAGATCTATATGAGGATTTTGCCAATCTTTACGACATGTTGGTTGATCGGACATCTCTCACCACCAGAACCGTGGATATGGGTGATGATGAACCTCCTGCTGAGTCCGAAGATGTCGATGAGATGACAAACCGAGCCCTTCGTCAGGTCCTGAGTGAATATGATCGGAGTACGCCGCCTGTCCAGCCGCCTATTCCCTTTGATATTCCTCAGTATCCATCCCTGCAACCGCTGCAGCGTAAGCCTATGGACGCCAAGAAGGAGGCAAAGAAGAAGACCAAGAAGCTCAAGGATGCCGATATCAATGCTGTTTTGATGGGCTCCTATACCCGGGAGAGCCTGAAACCAACCCCTTTCATCGAGTCCTTTATGCAGTTTGAACGTCGCTCTGCCCACGGTAAAAACATGAACGATCTAGTGGATCTCCGCTGCGGTCAGTGGATTTTCTTGTACTGTGTCATTCAGTCTCTGCCACTGCTTGTGGTCGATGTGCAAGATGTCAAGTACACGGACGGCGCAGAGTACTTCCTCTGTATCGCTCCCCGTGGAGGTGCTCCTTGGATTCAGAATGATGGCAAGGTTGCGCGAAGTTGGTTTGGTGTCGCGGGCGGCGCGGGTGTTGTCAGCTTACCCTCTGATGTGGTCATCAATGGTGTGGAGGGTATCTACCGGCGTAGTCACTGTTGGCATGTTGCGGAGCAGTGGGCTGAGAAGGATGCTATTTTGGCACCTCCAACGGTTGAAGACCCTTATGATAATGAATCGTCGCTGTCTTCCCCATACCAGGCACAGCAGTCGTCTGCGGGATCGTCGGCAGAACAGCAACAACAACAACAGCAACAACAGCAACAGCCTACTCCGCTCTTAGCACCGGGCGGTAATGGCTTAACGCCTCCCCCAGCCATTCCTCGGACAAATTCGCCTGCTGTGAGGAGCAGAGCGGAACATCGCCACTCGATCTATCCTGGCCTTGAAGCCCTTCCACTACCGGCCGGTGTTGCGCCAATTGACCCGCCTGCTAGACCCATCAGCAGGTTCAATCCCAACATGAGCTTTGATGATATCTTGAGGCAGGTTCCCAACCAGAAAAAGAAATAAAGCTACGGATCATCGTGTATAATGTCTCATATGACGCCCAATCATAGTTGGGATGCTTGGGCTCTGTTTTCTTGTTTTGTCTCCAAATTTTCCTTCAATTTTCTCACACATTAGGGCCACCCATCATCTGCCCAGTTTTCATCATTAATAAATAGCCTGCCTTTCCCGTTTTGTGTGTTCTTGCTTGTCGCCCTCGTTTCTTTTTCTCCCTTGTCCGTATTTGACGTTTGTTTTGATTATGTATGGGCGCACATAAAAAATAAGCTATGGACCAGAAGGCTGGAATGGAGTAAATGCGGAACTATGTGAACTGCAGGCCTGAGAAGGAGAGGGTGCTTGATTTTGAGCATAGCGTGCATTATCCTAAGATGGCATGATTTGCCATGGCTTTTTCTTTTTTCTTTTTTTCTTTTTTTTTGAATATCTCTTCACTGTCTGACATCTCGTTCCTTTATACCTCTCCTCCCCCTCGTACACTTGCATCCACGAACACATACAATCTTTCTCCTTTCCTTTCCTTTTCTCAATTTTCTTTTGATTGACGGCGGATTCCTTGAGGTTCTCGTGTTGACCCGAATACGGTCTGATTTGATGTTATTTATTCACTATGAGCCGGATAGAGATAATTGTCCGTCTTGGGACTGGTAATATAATAAACCCTCTTGTTTTGGGGCTTTGGTACAATAGCTGCAGATTGACTTAAGGTTCCTGTCTAGACCCATGAATGGCGGGACTATTAAGTTCTATTTTGTATCAGCGAAGATTCGTATTTTCATTTCGATTTTAGGATTTAAGAAAAAATATTCTACAAATGATTTTTTTCTTTCTTTCTTTATTTTTTTTTATCGTAATTTTTATCTTATTTTAATGTTTCAATTCTTTAGTTTTTGTTTTCGAGTAAACATGTTTACCCTAGTTCAGGAACTTTAAATTATATTTATTATGTTAAACCTTATTTCTTTATTTTGTAAATAGAAATGTCTAGACCTTCCATATAAACAACAGTAACGGAACCCAGTCAGCTGACCCAGATCATTTTTATGCATGAATTGGCTTCAATAGTCCGCCGTACTCCTTCGTTGAACTGCTAGATTTCATCGTCTCCCGGAGAACGCGAGTAAATGCCCTCCCCAGCCACTTGTTCCCACCCATATTTCTCCGAGACAATGGCAGAAAATTCCCCGCTAATTTTGTCGATCGGGAAGCTTCCAAAGTCACCGTATGAAATTATCAATATTTCACTAGCCGCGCTAAAATAACCGTTCTTTTAGTGCGAAGCAGACGGTGAGGATAAGCACAATGAGACGCGTTTTGTCTCTTTCCATCACGCCATCGGTTTTGAAAACCAGAGGCTATACATTGGACATCGAGCCCGAAGAATAGGACGATAATATGATCAAGACTGGAAGAAAAGGAAAATAAGAGAACAGAAGAACCCAGACCCTGAACTCGGGCATGATAGTGACAGTCCATGTCACCGATCGGCTCAAAGGGACCATGCAACTAAAAACCACTACTGGATGTCTGGACCAATGCTTAATTGATCACCCTCGTATTGATTTCCCGCTTGGTAATTAATGTAATTACGCTATATGCCACTATTCTCGCTGTCAAAAAATCGGACAACTTTTTTCCGCCTCAGATCCCAACACGCGCTCACCGTGTGTTGAAACCACGAGATGATGCGGTAGCAACATTTCTTCCTACTATACTCCTGACTATGTCTCGGTCACGATCTAGTGTGGCGAGTGACAGCCATGATCGGCTGGAGCCCCGGTTATTACGGGCTGTTGAACATGATAATATCGAGGCATTGCAAATCATTGTCGAATCGGCCCAGGAGACCAACCAGTTAAACCCCGATTTCCTGCGTTTAGGCATTACGCGAAGCTGCGAGCGCGGATCCGTGACTGCAACGCAGTATCTGCTCGGCCTATGTCCTAAAGTTTATGGCACGAATGACTGTCTTACACCGCTCATCGATACTCGGTTTTCACCACTACTGCGCGCCGTCGAACGGAATCACGGCGAGATTGTCCCATTGCTATTGGATCATGGCGCATCTCTAGAGAATACGGATCGGGATGGTCGGACGGCGTTGATGACAGCGGCATGGAAAGGCCACCGGGAGGTACTGAAAATCTTAATTGCACGAGGCGCTAATGCCAATGCAAAGGACAAGAGGAACCGGAATGTGCTACACAACTTGGCAGCAGATAAGAATTGGAAACGAGACGAGGAAGTGATCAAAATTTTGTTGAATACCGCTTGTGAGATCGATGGTGAACTGGGAAAGGATGAGCTGGGCCGAACCCCATTACACTGGGCGTGCGCAACAGGCAAGCCGCGTTTCACAGAGCTACTTTTAACAAGGCCCCACGGACCGAGAGTTGATGTGAACGCCGTCGAGTACAGGACTAAGAACGCCCTCCATATTGCTATAGCCCATGGTCGAGATGATATCGTGCAACTTTTGCTTAAACACGGTGCAGATATTGACGCCAGGAGTGACGGCGGCTGGACCGCATTCCACTATGCTTGTGAAAAAGGTTGTGAAGATATCGTACGTACGCTCTTACATGTTGGAGCTAGAATTAATAGCCAGCTCTTGAACGGCATCACACCATTGCATCTCGCGGCTCAGAATGGGCACACGGGAGTTGTCAAAATTCTTCTAGAACAACCGGATATAAAGCAAAGAATCCGTGACAATTTCGGCTGTACACCGTTCTTGCGAGCAGCGCAATTCAAGCGCAAAGACGTTGTATCGCAGTTGGCGCCGTTCAATAATGTGGACGCTCTTTCGCCAGATGCGCGGGGTGCTTGTGAAGGTTTTGAGGCGACCGTTGTTGACTTCGGGAATTTCCACAACGAAAACCGAGTGAGGAGAACATCGGTTTTCAATCTACTTTACGGCGAAGATCCAGTGAATCGGCGCAAACAAGCATTCGTCACAACTCCCGCCGATAGTAAAGGCACTGATTTTCGGTGGATACATCTTCCTGCCAACAACATGGCATGGGTTGAGGCATTGCTCACTAAGAACTTCATTGAGGAAGGAGCCCATGATGTGGAAAGTTTCAAGGGCCTGGAGAAGTCATTCCACCATCAACACCGGGGCCAACGAATACACTCTCACTTTATGCGACCGATGTGTCAATGTACGCCTCGAGCACGACAAGTTCGAGAGGAACACCCCCCTGAGAAGACAGAACCGGCACATCCTCAGATCTACATCAATGATCAACCCCAAGAGTCGCCAAAAAGCCCAGGACATGACGGCCAGCATAAGTCTAGAAAGCAGAAGTTGCAGGAGGAAAACCCTGAGCGGGCTGATTCTGACGATACATCGCATAGCGTCCAGGGTAAGAAGACAAAGAAATATCATAAGCGAGGCAAATCTGGAGGCCACACATCCCATAAATTCCAGTCCAGATTCGACGAGAGACATCGACCACCGCTCTCTTTGTATAAAGAACCTTCTACCACCAGCAATGTGTGCGTCTTTATGCCTTATCTCCATTTTGAAACAGACGATGGAAGGAAGAAAATGCTAGAAGCGATTCAACGGGCCGAAACGATCAGCTTCCAACCGGGGATCGCTCGCACTCCAACGAGAGATGAGATGCTTATTCGCGCACATTTAGCATCTTCGACAACTTCGCTCCATGTTCGACGGACGCTGGATCAATTCTTCTATCCAAACATCGACACGCAGACCCGGGACCAGGATCAGGTGGTATATCGCTATCAGACTAAAGGGCAAGGATGTGACAGGTATGGACGGGAGCCCAAGATCTTTATGGTAGATCAGCTATGGATGTGGATCATGGGGACGAACTTGATTGTTACAAGCTTCGCGCAGCGGTGGGAACAGCCGAAAAACGATCCCCTCAATGTCTTGGATGGTATCATCGAGGACATAAATTCCAAGACACGAGATCCAGTGCGTTCCGTCTATGACCTGGCAAGCATCATCACCAGTCGTTGCTCTGGCGTTTTCGACCGCCACCGTATGGGCGACGAGGAGTATCAGTTCTTGGATATGTTCGAATCCTCCATTGGCATTGCTACGGACCGTGAAACGGCACTTTTCAATCGGTTCAATCGCGCATCGGCGCAAGCTTCAGACTGGCTCAAACACCACAGTAAACTCAGCCGGTTCGGGCCAGACTCAAAGAAAAACAAGAAGTCCACAGATGACGATGACGAACAATTCATCATAGAAGATGAAGATGAACAAACTCTGTTTGTGGACAATCTCCTTGATATTGGTCACGAAACTGATCTCCTTGCGGAGGCCAAGGACATCCGCGACGAGCTGAACATGATCCGCACCGTCCTACTTCATCAACAGGATGTGCTGCTTGATTTCCAAGATGCCGTATGCGGGATATATCACGGACAGCAGCAATCACAATACGATGTTAAGAAACGGTTCAAGGAACAGCAACGCACGATTGATATGCACCTAAAGGATATCGATCGAATGGACAAGCAAGCGGAGCGGATTTACTCATCCATCACCGATCTCCTAGACCTCAAACAAAAACATGCTAACGCCTTCGAGGCACGATTTGCTCGGGATCAGGCTGCTGATACCACCCGCCAGGGTAAAATTATGATGGTCTTTACCGTGGTCACTACTGTCTTCCTCCCAATGTCGTTTATCGTATCATTCTTTTCGATCAATATCAAGGAATTTGCGCATGGGCCTGACGGTGACGAACAACTCCCCTTATCGTATGTGGTGGGGTATACGTTAGGCATCGGATTTGCCATTTCAATTCCGTTAATCCTCATTGCCTTAGCCGTCGATGATATTAGCGACGGGTGCCAGGATGCCACCCGGCACTTCCGCCGGTGGATGTTCCACCGGAAGAAGAACGGAGCACGAAAAGCCATAGAGAAAGCAAGATCGGCAACTCCATTGGATTTCGAGAAAGATTTTAGTGGAACAAGATCTCGGAAGAGCCTGGAAACAGAGCTTGGAGGAAGCTTGCTGCCGATATCCACGAAAGGGACCACCCGAACTATGGATAAACGCAGCGTGATTGTTCGACGCGGTGAGTTATTTTAAATGATTTATGATACTACCTACATAGATAGACACGATGTAAACGAAGCCATGCTTGTATAGTTGTCAAAATGGTCATGAAGTAAACATTGATTATGCCACCACGTGACTGGACACATATCCTTCTGATGTTTCAACTGTAGACATGCTCCTATGATCTCTCACATGAACCACTTACCCCCTTTTTTTCCTTTTTGGGTCTGCACTTTAACCTTCCGGAATGCATTCTTGTTATCGAGATCTTCATGTGGATCAGGATCGCCGAGTGTTAAAGAACCCGGGATGTTTACTATCCGAACCCGACGGGTTCCGCGGTGGAGCGCCTCAATTCTTCACCCCGACTACAGAGTACTGTTAGGGGCATTCTCGACGAGCTATCGACTCCGTTTTTATCTTTGATGAACTAGATGCGACGCCTAGTTTTCCCGAACACTGTGAGACACTCGTCCAGGCACGTGTGTTATCGTGGAGCTTTATCGGATAGAACCGGGAGCAGAAGCTCCCCGTGAGTCAACAACTTCAATCTTCTTGGTCTTGCGGATGAATTAGGCTGCTTCCGGTGAGATGGAAGCAGCATAGAAGCTTCGAAATAACGCGGATGTTGATATGCTTCGGTTCCACGCATTCCCCTAACTTTGTTTCTCAGGCGCCGAGGATGAGGTCATCATGTGTTCAGCGCCAAAACTATGTTTTCTATTGCCCAGTTATTTTTGTGGGACTTGCAACTACAAAATGACCTCGTCGTTGACAATGATTTTAAGAAACGCAATTGTTGTTAGTGAGACTGGCTCTTGACCTTGCTTTGGTAATGGGGTCGAAATTGGTGAATACCTGCATCCTTTCCGGGCGGATCCGACGGCCTTTATGGATCCCCACGCGTTGTATAAGACTTTCGCAAAATAAAAGATGCCTGGCTACTCATGCTGAGCATTCAGAGGCAATCCCTCAATCTGACAGTGGAAAGGAAAGAGTGGTCATTCTTGGATCCGGGTGGGGAGGGTATACACTGTCACGCAAATTGTCCCCGAACTCATTCTCACCTCTTGTCATCTCCCCTCGTTCTTATTTTGTATTTACTCCTCTTTTGACCGATACCGCGGGCGGCTCGTTGGATTTCTCGAATATTGTCGAGCCAGTTCGGGACCCCAATGCGAAGGTTGATTTCATCCAGGCTGCCGCCCGAGCTGTCAACCTGGAGAAGAAGACTATCCTGTGTGAGTCAACGGTGGTCAAGAGCGGTGTTACTGAGTCACCGCGCACGCACGAGCATGAAAGAGAGTGGGAGGAAGGTCCCGAGTCGGTCTCTACGCAGCCAGCGCAAGCGGCTCGAAAATGGGAACAGGGAGACTTCTTCGAGATACCCTATGACAAGTTAGTCATTGCCGTCGGAGCCGTCAGCAAGACGTTTAATACTCCCGGTGTCCGGCACAACGCCATGTTCTTTAAAGACATCGGCGATGCGCGACGCGTAAAGCGTCGGGTAAGAGAATGTTTCGAGTTGGCGGTCCTGCCGACCACGACGCCGGAATTACGGAAATGGCTGCTGCATTTCGCCATTGTCGGCGCCGGACCAACAGGGACTGAACTAGCAGCTTCACTTCGCGACTTCATCTACAAGGACATGGTTCGACTGTATCCGGCACTGAAGGGCTTGCCGCGCATCACCCTCTATGATGTCGCCCCTAAGGTTCTATCCATGTTCGATGAATCCCTCTCGCGGTACGCCATGGAGACCATGAAGAAAGAAGGCATCGACATCAAGACCTCGCATCACGTCCAAGAGCTCCGCTGGGGCGAACCAGGCACCGAGCCACCACACGAGATGGACCCGAAGAAATGCCTAACCCTGGTCACCAAAGAAGAAGGCGAAGTAGGAGTCGGCATGTGCGTGTGGGTAACCGGCAACGCGATGAACAAGTTCGTCAGCCAATCCCTGCAAGACGTGAAGCCCTTCCCCACCGCATCAGCGGTCATGAAAGACGGTTCCAACCCGGAACAAAACGATACATGGCGCATCAAAAAGGCCCCCAAGGTCGGCGCCCTCCTGGTAGACGGGCACCTCCGCGTCCAGCTTGAAAGCAACACCGGCCAAACCGCCGTCTTACAGGACGTCTTCGCCCTCGGTGACAACGCCATGCCCGAACCCGGCGCTCCACCCGCCACCGCGCAGGCTACTAACCAGGAGGCGAAGTGGCTCGCTGCGCGCCTCAATAACGGGGATTTGGGTCGCTCGCCGCCCTTCTCGTTCCACAATATGGGCACCATGGCGTATATTGGCGATGCTAATGCGCTGATGCAATTCCCTAGTGACGATGATAAACCGCCGAAGTATTTGACGGGGCGGATGGCCTGGTTCTTTTGGAACTCGGCGTATCTGACTATGAGTATTAGCTGGCGGAACAAACTGCGGATTGCGTTTCGCTGGTTACTGAATAATATATTCGGGAGGGATGTATCTAGGTATTAGGATAGATATGGACAAATATAGACTTCTCTCTTGTGCTTTTTTCCCAGCCTGTGTGACTTGTTTTTGTAATAGCATGATTTCCCTATGGCAAGCCACGAGATTCGCCAAGACCTAAGATAGGGAATAAATTGTTCTATTGGCGACAACTTTCAGCATATACAATGACAAGACATAATATGAGCACATGACAGAAAAGCGGGTTTTATTGAATAAGGAACGAAGCTGTTAGATGAAATTTATGGGGTCATGTTTTGGATAAAGTGCGACTAAATGATTATCATCATTATCAGAGATTGATAATCTACCGAAGCATTTCAACTCCCAACTCTAACAACCCCGCAAGCTAAAGGCTTCGACATGGATAAATCATGCAGCATGCATCCTGCACGATTGACAATTGGCACATTATAATGGAAACGCATAAAAATATGCGGGGAAAAGCCCTATGCCAACATTTCCTCGGCACCTTTGCCCAGAAATGCCGACATCTCATTAGTGGGAAATGTAAGACCTACAATTCATCCTACACGACCCACCATAGCGACGGTGGATGAATAGTTCCATCCTGGCAAGGCTGAATCATATTCTGATTGGATACTAGACGCTTGGCAGCTACGAGCTGGATAATTTCGTCATCTATTTTTCTTGGCTCTTTGTAGAGTTCCATGTGTGTGTGTGTGTGTGTGTGTGTGTGTGTGTGTGTGTTCTCCACACGGAGAATTTCTCCAGGGCCTATTATCTTGCGCAGAAATGTTTTTTATTAGGGGTCGATGACTCCTGAGATTGGTG
>ML742508.1:1491-12070 GCA_009193465.1 Aspergillus avenaceus
AAAAAAAAAGAAAATTCCAACCTATAATTAAGCGAAGGATGTCTTTTCCCATGTTCCACATATAATCAAAAATTGGGACGAACAATCAGTACGCCCTGCATGGCGCGGGTATACTTCAACCGTGGTCCTACTGATATCCCGTGTCCAATTTATGCATATGATTGCCGAGCAGCGAAAAACTCTCGAGGATTTGCCGGATAAAAACCAGCGAATAGTGTACGGGGAAACGAAAGGAGCCAGTGTGAAAGGTAAGCGCAATCTCCAACCGTGGAAGTTCCTCACAGGGTCCATTAAGAGGGGGAGGGAAGAAAAGAATAACTAAGATAAGTTGCCGAATCGGGCAATGAGAATTGATCACGAAATATTCGCCTCCCGCGCAAGCTCACAAGCCAAGACTGAGAATCATATGTATATCGTTTGGGCGGGCGTCGCTTTCAATAGGGTCGCATATGACATTTTGCCACTCGGCCAGTTAGAATGTTTCCGCGCTGCATGCTATTTGATCGTGCGACGAGGGGCCCAAGCAACGCCCTTAAACAGAAAAAGAAAAAAAAAGGAAAAAGAGAAATAAAAAATAATAATAACATTAATCTCTAGGCAGATAAATTGATCCGGAAGGAACAACGCTAAATCTTCCACCTAAGCTCTGTCATTTGCTTCATTATTTTTTTTAAATTATGTATGTTCGTGCAGACTCAGTGCTCCGTTTGCATTGCTGGCTCTTTCGACCTACCCGGATGCGGTAGTGAAAGGGTTATGCTGGCATGCAGGGAAACAAGTTGCTTTTGCGGCAATCCTCCTTTTGACAGCGCTGTGATTAGTTGTTGATTCAGTCAATATGAGCCATCATATAATGGGACAATCTAAAATAACACTGAATGACTCAGTCAGCAGCAAAATCTCGAGTGCTAACTTATGTACCTACTGGATGCATACATACAAAACGCCTATCTATGTATTATGTGTATTGCTGACATGCCGAACTATCCCACCGTGGCTGGTGGCTTGTAGACTTGACAGTAATAAACTTACTTTAATTACTGAAGGTACATATGTACATATACAGAGTGCATAAATACGTGTTCATCACACCATAAAGAAAATCAGTGGCAAATAATACTGATGCGACAACATGACCTGCGTCGTGAATCCGACTAGGAGTAGATCAACGATCGGATGCATAGGTTTAATGGAGTATGTATGTATGCATGTTGTATGGATAGTATGATGCCTGAGGAAACAAATACATACATTTTCGAGTCAGTACTTTGGGTCCAAGACCGATGAACAATGTAATATACATATTTCTGAGGCATACCGTCAATACCTAGAAGGTACATACCCAACATACCAAGAGTATACAATTGATACGAATCAAACCGGTCGTAAAATTCGATACGAACTGATTGCTAACAAAATGGAAGTGACCCATGGCCTCGGGATCTGGATCGGATCATCCTCCCCCCTCGCCACAACAGGTACAATACAATGATAGGCGCCGACCGGTACACGTCCCCACTTGGTCACCATGCCACTTTCTTATTATGGGTTGTATTTTCCCGACGAATCATTAACCGGAGATCGAGAAACGGCAGAGAATGCTGTACAACAGCTCCCTGGGAGGGTCGACCCACTCGTTCACTGGACTCAAGTATCTCCAAGATACGCCCGTTTTTCTCGTCTCGGTCTAGTGCTCAACTTCGTACTACGTACGCAATTTTTCTTGAGTCATTAGCGTCAACCCCAAGCTCAATTATGGGGATTATGTAGTACCTATGATATCATACACCTCTGGGGCAGAGTCCCTCAGTTTCGCCTCTGAAATAGTCTAATCGAATTTAGCTTGCATGCTCTGACGGTGTTCTAGCCATAGGTTCTTTTTCTATAGATCTGAGAAGATCTGGACCCCCAAGATTCACTGCTACAATCGGAGAATACCTGTGAAACCCGTGATCTGAAGCATTGAGTCTGAAGAATAATACTACGCATGTGAAGGACAAGAATTGTCAAGTTAGATACTCACGAACATTGACTGCAGAACGCGCCAATGGCAGACGTAGAGCAGACATGATATTATTTGTGTCTATGGATGAGCCGTCAGGCCAACTATCGATTATGTCCCTTAAAGGTATTCCAGTATAAACTGCCAGTGGTTCTAAGTCCCGCTTATTTCATGGCGTACATAACGTTAACGGTGTGCCTTAGGCGAATCCCGTTGAGGCGAACCGTAAAAGAGAAAAGTAACATCACAACGCCTGAGCGCCGTCATCCGTGACCTTCAACTTGGAGCGACATAGTTTGAGAGAAATAAAATAGTAACTCTGAATAAGTTGTGGTCTAGGAATGTGCAAATGCTCAGTGCGCATCGCTGGAGAAGAAACGAATGATTCCATTTCAGTATATCTCGAGAACTTGCCCCAAGAGGTTCTGAAATGCAATCGGCGAGTGAATCTCGAAGCTCAAGGAGCATTCGATATTGGCGGGTTTGATAGGACGCGGAAGCAATTAGCGTCCTTAATGTGCTCCTGTACCGAGAAGCGACGACCATATTGTGGCCAAAAGTATGTGGGCTTGAAAAGAAGAATTTGTGCGTATGTTGCTGACCAAGAATGGAAGGCGGATGCGGTTAGTAAAGTTCAGTGCATGATTATTAGGGAGAATCCGTCAACCCAAGACCCGCAGGACCCTGAGATTCCAGCTATCTTGTAGCCAAGTGGCGGGATCAAGGTATGCCTGTGACTGAAAGTTAATAAATGGTACCTGTGTCACTTGGGTGAGAGATCCGTACCCTGAACCCCCATGGGCATTGCCAAAAATGCCAGACTTCCTCCCTTGGCTTGTTAAAATTTCAATCCCATCGATCCATGCTCCGGCTCTGAGATAGAAGCCGAGTAAGATCTCCCCTCGTCGAGTGTCTGCCGGAATTGTCAGTTCTGTTTGGCATCGCAGGCCTTCCGGCAGTTTGCATCGGGTGGCTTACCAAGAATAAATTCATCTCCGCCGGGCTTTCCCCCACGCTTACCGAAGAGCTGGCTGGTAGCATCTTCATAGAAAAACTCCAATCCATCCACGGAGGCTCCGTGATAGACCCTGACGGAAGTCAAAAGTTTGGTGGACACGAAAGCACAATCGAGAAGTAATTGCTCCGGTTGACTATTCTCCAGCTGCGAGAAACCTAATTTACTGCCCTTGTAACCCGTATGGCCCTTGGGAAGTTTCACCAGGCTCAATTTGGACTTCAGGCTGCCGAGTGAATCAACGGTGTGCTCGCCGAGAGCACCTGAGAAAACCTTCATCTTGATATTCTTTTTCTTCTCCTTGTCGCTCCCGAAAACACGTTGTCGCAGATCGGCTTCTGTTACCGTAATTTGTCTAGGCAAACCATTGCTGCTGGACTCCGTGTTAATATACTCAATGTAGTTATGGCAGACCTGGTCATCCTCGACGTAAAGCTCCAAGAATGCAATACCGGTCGTTGCGGTAATAAGAATTTTCCCATTCTCGACAGGCCAGACTTGTACACTGTCATCTGAGCTCACCGGAGCATCACCAGGAAGTCTGAAGCAAGGATGAAACCGGAAACGCAACGCATCGAGCCGGTGCCAGCCACACTCGTCTTGAGGCAAGCATAATTTAAGACCTTGGGTTTTAGTGCGGGTCGAGAACGGCTCACGAGTCATGAATGAACGATTAAAGCGGACATAATCACGGAGCATGATCCCAGACTCCTGGTGTGGGCAACCGAAGAGATGTCCAACTTCATGGAGATGGGCCCCAATGCCGATATTTGCTGATTCCCAACGCGACCCTGCCTCACCGCAGTCATTTGCAATGAAATCTGTGTTGGTCCGTGTGCAATCAGAGAAAGCATCCACGACTTCTTCCAAACTAGTGGGGTAACTGTGAAGGCTATGGGATCCGAAAATAGCCATCTTCACATTATCCCCGCCCGAACCCAGTGCGGCGTGGCCTGTGATAGTTTGCGAGCCCGTATCCCAGTGAGAGTCTAGAAGCAAGACCGAGACATACTGTTTCTGACCCGGTTGAAGATTGAAATGTTTTTTGACGGCGTCTTTGGCAATTGTAAACAGCTCATCCTTTTTCGTAGCCGGGCCATGTTGCTGAGCGATATTGAGGTCCCGGAGTTCTGCGACTGTCTTATCACTGCGAACCACATGAACCTTGGCCTCGTTTCGCATCTGTCCGTTGGCTACATCTCGACGACTCAGGGTCCCTGTTTGCCACTCTTCCTCGAGGCGGAAACACCGCCGGCCGAAATTGTTTCTGAACATTTGCTCACCGGTGAATGCCTGCCATAGGTACGCGGCCATTCTGTACTTTCGAATGGCAGTTTCCAGACCATTGCCCTCTCGTTGTGCTTTCTCTGGAGTGGCATCGAATGTGCCTTCGGAGTCCTTTCCGAGCAAGACCACTAAATGTAATGGCGGAGCGCTGACCAATGGAAGGTAATTGATACAGATCCAGGAAGAATGGATAGCTGGATAAGCACTGCCTGATGACAGCTTGGTGGAAACGAAGTCGAAGCGCAGACGATTGGGCCCAGGTGTGAGATGTACGAGAGTTTTGAAGTGGGATGAGGTAACGGGCCAGCTAACTGAGGGAAATCCATCCTGGTGGTGGTATACCGTCACACTGCCGTCCAACGGATGTTGTCTTGGGTCCGCAATCTGACCGTATATAAGAAGCACTTTTTGATGAACCTAATCAGAAAACCAAACTCCGTCAATACTCACTGCACAAGCCGCCTTTATGATTGACGAGTGATGCCAATGTTGATCTGAAGCACCTACCCAGGAGTTGTCTGCGATAGAAATTATTCTAGGAGCATATGGGGACGAAGGATTCGGCGATCGGACTGTGCCACTGACACTACCCTGTAGCAAGGGACAGTTAGAATATAAACAATGAGGAAGTGAAAGACGAATCGCGCAAAGAAATGATGGGAGCATCACGTACAACTATACTACTGCGCTGCGATGGAGAAGTATGAGGAGGCGGCCGCTGAGGGGGCACCGACAAGGTCGAGTTGTTGCCATTGGTTTCGCTCAACGAGGGTAAATTCGGAGACGAAGCGGTAGGTTTGATGGAGGAAGGAGGGGTGACAGAGCTGTATGAGGCCGTGTCGATCGTGGAGGAAGATTTCCCCGACGTCATTTCACCAGTGGATTGCGATTCATTGGATTTGGTGGCGCGGAAACTTGGTCTCGATCGACGACGAAGCTGTGTAAAGAACGGCATGACTAAGGGATTGTCGTCAATGAATATGGAAACAGAGAGTGGAATCTATCAGTAATTTGCTGATCAGGAAAGAGAGCCTTCAGGACCTGCTGTTTTCCTCAATTGCTAGGCTTTTTTTTTTAGCAAACGAGAGGACGGCGGCCAGTCCAATCAGACTGGAACAAAGCCGGAAATTGGAAAAGAAAGAAAAAGAAAAAGAAAAAAAAGGGACGGAAAGAAAAGAGAAGGAAAGAGCGAAAGAAGAAGAGGAAGTAATTGAACTGCCTGAAGCAATCAAGAACAGTTGATTGCGGAGGGGAAAGAGCGATAACCCTGAGAGGGGAAAGCGACCGTTTGCGGTTTGCGAAAGATGTAACAAACGGAACAGGAAATCATCAACGATCTCCCCGCATAAGAGTTATACACACGTAAGTTTTAAGTATGTTTGATATAAGAAAGAAAAAGAAGAAGAAAGGAAAAACCAAAAAGTCAAGCGAGAGACAGGAAAGGGGAAATACACATGGAGAAGAACTTGAACAACCGAAATAATAATATTATAAAAAAAAAAAAAATAAAAGGGTAGAAAAAGGAAGCGACCGATAAGAGACCGAAAAAAAAAAGAGAATAATTAGAGACAAATATCTAAAACTCCCCAGCTCTAGAGAGGTCTGAAACTAGTCTCAACTAACTTACCACTTGGAAATATGAGACTAACTTATCTGCGTAGGTAAAGATGGCGATGAATGATAGATAGTTAGATACGTATAGTAAATTCAGTTGACTTCCTTTTCTCTCTTTTTTCGCACTACTGCTCAGATGATATGAATATATTATTGCTACTTCTATTACTACTACTGCTAATAATATTCATGGATACGTAGGGCTTTCCCCTCAATTGCCCTCCAATTATCACATCCAGACCACCCCTTCCCAGGTTTAAGGATGCAAGTATCAAACAGTCTTCCAGGTTTTTTTCTCCCCCTAGTGCTAAGACCTACTAGACTTTTTGTATCAAGAAATGACCCACAGCGACGCTGTTGCGAATAGACAAGGGAGTGTTACGTCGGCGGTATCCCAGTGGCCAACCATAGACTCTTAAGTTTCACCACTCATTGGTTGAGTGGATCAGATCGCCTGCTAAATTTGTCTCTGCTGTATGATTAGGCACGGCGTTCTTAGGTTTTGTGTCTGTTCTTTTCTTTTAATTTTTTCTCTCTCTCTCCCTCTTTCATTTCTCCAAGAGATCTAAGAGCTGGAAGATTTTCTCATTCTCTTAAGAGGTTGAGTTGACGACACATATTTTCCAAAAGCTTCTGTTGAACTCAAATTCAAGTCCCAAGTTGTTGTTCCTGAGCCATGTTCAATGCTTTGTTCATTAACATTTAGATTTCAGCTTTGCTTTTTCTTTCTTTTCTTTTCTTTTTTCTTTTTTTTTTTTTTGTTTCGCCCTTTCAGGTTTTATCCCTTTTTATCCAATGATTTGAGGGACAGGGTTTGTTTTTGGGAAGGTTCCCGTGGCTACTACTTATTCTAAAATCCCTTAGGAGTTCTTTACCAAGTTTCACGTCCTTTTTTAGCGACTGAAAATAGCCATTGGGGCTAGACTAAAAGACTAGTAGGCCTTCAACGGCTAGTCGTCTATGGAATAGTCCGAGGTAGATTCCACTTGCAGGGTTTTTCTATTCTATTATGGAGTAATCTTTTCTTATGTCTTTCCTTTTTCCTTTTTTATTTTTATTTTTTTTTTTTCAGTAAAATAAATTGTTTCGGATTTTATAATTCTGCCCCTCCATGAACCAGTTGCAACTACGATACAAGAAAAAATTTACTCCAATAAGAATTTCCATTCTCTTCTCCGCCTTTATCTACTATATTATATGAAAATCTTCTATATTCTAATCTAAGATGAAATGGCATCAAAGTGGCATATGTGACTTGGGACTAAAGCTGCAGACTCAGCTTTAGTTGCTTGTCCACGTCATTCCGTTACCTTGCCCATGGATGGATTGCTTACTTTGCCCTTCTTGGCTCGAGAGCAATGATGACTCGTCAGATATCAGCATCGATACTTATTTAACATGTGTTTCCTATGCTGTTTTTGGTTTTATCAGGCTTTATCCATTCTGGTTAATATTTGTTATCATTGCAAGGGTTACTGACCCCCACCTAAATGAAAAGTGGTTGCTTAATGCTTCTTGGCAGAGGTGAGCACTAAAAAAGGTGTGAAAGTGTGAAAGATAAGGGGAAAGAATTCCTGGCTGGAAAGGAATCCGATGCCTCAGGCTCTCTATATTGTCAGCTGTCGTTTTGACCTTTGTTTCAGGGAATGCTACCAATAACATTCTGTTGTGGCTCCGCAACACAGGGATGAGTGTCTCACAATTCCATGATGGTACATGATGCCTACTATCTAATGTGTTGTCAACTGCCACAACAAATTATCAATTTTTGAGACGTAAAAGTCCAAAATCCTCCCTATCAGTATCTTGGGATTAAATTGGCAGTGGCATGTATTCATTCGTTAAGAGGTAAATTTACAGCTTTCAGGTCGGGACAGTGGGATCGACTCCCTGCTGGCACGGCAACAGATTAGTTATTATCCCATACGATGGGATCAATCGCTTCTAGATTGAATGAAATGCCGGGAAAATTGGGGCCAAGGGAGAAATTAGGAATAGATCGGAGCTTTTTGGCGCATACCGGCTGGGACATACCTCATTGATTGGCTCTGGATTGTTAACTTAAGTACCGATTCATCTTACGATGAAATAGTCAGATCTAGTTTGCATGTACAGAATGTGGAAGGAGAATATAGAGGCATTGATGGTATCGTGAGTAAAATACAATAATTCAGTCTAGAACATTGGAAACATAATGCAGTAAGATCATATGGTTGTCTAGGCCAAACAGGCCACTTGATCGATCAGTAGTAGTCGAGAATAGATACATGTAAGGGGAGAAAGCATTAGCTCATTAGCTAAAGTACCTTTTATGTACAACAACTCTGGGTGCACATACATTTGTTCCATCGAGAGTACATTGAATGCATAAAGACAAGGCTTGTACATTTTCAGTAAGTGGGCAGCAGGCGACCGGTAACGATTGGGACTTTTTTTTTTTTTTTCCTTTTCTCTTCTGCTAAAGGTCCACTTTGACACATTTTCGAACCTCCCTTTCAAATTATACCTTCAATTGCTACCTTGAAAGGGGGACACTTTCTTCTTTTCTTTTTCTTTTGTTTTTCCTTCCCGTAATATGATGTCCAATGCATAATTAATAATTGTTTTTTTTTTTTTTTTTTTTTTTTTTTTTATATTTTTTTTTTTTTTTTTTTTTTTTTTTTTTTTTTTAATCCTTCATCTTAGGTATGGAACACAAATTCTCTTTATTTCAATTCCATGCTAGATTGCCGCTAATCTTAGATCCATCTTTTCCCCAGAGTTCATGTTCTTTTAGTCTCCTTCACTTAACCTTCTCTAATTGGATTGGTTTCCATTTTCACTCTCATTATTCGCTACTTTGCCTTTTACCCTCTCCGCTTTTCAGCCGCCCTCAACTCCAAGACATTACAAGGTTCTTCCTTCACCAAGGTCCGGGCCTCACGTTACAGTCCATCGCGGTTTGTGACTATTTCTGATTACTTTTCCTCTCTATTTAGTGAATAGCTTCTTCACTATTCATGAGACCAATGGCTCTTCCTCAACCCTCCAGATCGGAGAAGACTATCCGCAAAATCGACATCGCACAGGTGTGCATGCCGCCCCTCCCCACCTCTCTTCCCTCATATTCGACCCTGTCTGCGTGGCCATGAAAGTCTAACTGACTCTCTTCTCCTCTATTAGGTGTCCCTCAGTCTTCAAGACCGACTCGGTCTTGCCAAGGTTAAATACCAGAATGGCCGTCTTCATGCCTTGGATGGCCGGCAGAACCTGCTCGGAAGCGACAAACCTTCAGATTCTTCCTCCGATATCTCCCACAGTCGATGCGAAACCCCTATGACCTCACCCCCTCTGCGGGCCTCAACTTTTTCGAAGGAACTACCCCGATCATCACGCAACAGACATGCTGTGACCTTCGACTCTAGAACAATGCAGCCGATGCTTTCCGCCAGCCGAAAACGTCTTCGATCGGATTCAATTGCGGACCACCCCGTCAAAGCACCCCGGCCCTCCTGGAAGAGCACATATCAACTGCCCGAGTCCTCTCCGGGGTTCAATCATCACCTTGTGCATCGTCCTCTACCGTTTATTAGTGAGACGGCTACAATCCCCGAGTTGTCCTCCCCGGCATATCGGCACCACTCGGATGACGAGAACGACCCTGATCTCCCAATTCACAGCTTTCAAAATATCAGCTCCATGGTCAGCTCTTCACCTCCTCGCACTCCGCCCCCAAAACATGCTCGGCTCACACGAACCGATCGGACGTCCCGGCACGAAGATGGCGCCGACTTATTGCTATATTTGGCCAATTCCCCTACTCCCGCCAGCGTTAATGCCAAGGCACATACTCGGGAGTTCCCTCCGTCCACTCCACCTAGTCAACATGCGGTTCTGCCTTCTTTGACCCCGACACCCGGAGGGGGAGGAGTTTTCCCGAACTTCAGTACACCAAACCAACAGTTTAATTTTGCAGATTTTGTCAACGTCACCCCAAGTCCAGCACAGCCAGTCTGGGGCGGCCGTACTCCTGGTGGTCCCTCCAGAACCCCACTCACAGCCAGAGACAGACGGAGGTCACATCTGGAGTGTCTGTTACCTCACGGCACAGACAGCCCCAAGACTCGAGCAAAGCAGGCGGGCGTTGTCTTGCAACTCGGCGGAGAGCTACGTCCCTAAGGTAAATGGCTACGTGGTCGTACAGAATTTCTCTTCTTGTTTATGGCTTTTACGACTATTCATGACTTATGTATGCACACCTTGGGATCCTTCACCTTGATGTCTCGGTCAATGTATTAATTGTCGGTCTTCACATATCTCATTCTTTTTTTTTCCCTTTTATGCCCTTCGTTCCCAACACAACTCAACATCAAACCCAGGTTAACTAGCACGATAGTGCACCACTGTCAATACATACCCTTTTCATATGTTTTGTTTAATTAATATCTCCAAGTACCTTTTTTCTTTTTCCCCTTTGTTTAATTAATAAATCCGCTTTACCCTGTTTGGTTTAATTTATTTTACCTACCATTTCTTGGTTATTTTTAGTGTCTACTACATGGAACAGTCCATCCCTTCTTTCTTTGTCAAAAACAGAAAACAAAAAAAAAAAAAAAAAAAAAAAAAAAAAAAAAAAAAAAAAAAAAAAAAAAAAAAAAAAAAAAAAACAAAAAAAAAAAAAA
>ML742509.1:0-12063 GCA_009193465.1 Aspergillus avenaceus
TTTTTTTTTCCAATGTAGAAATGAGAGAAATTGCTTGCAGGGAGATAAGTGTTGACGTTCAGCCCTGGTTTTTGGGAGCTTTCTCATGGTGCATACTAAAGCTTTTCCATCACAATTTAGTGGCTCTCACAGTCTCCACTCAGCGCCAATGCTCGCTAACCTGTTGGCCCCGTGGGACAGTCCATGACATGAAAACTGGCCGTCTTTGTCAACTTCCTCATTTTTATTTTCTTTTATTTGATCTTATTTTATTTTTCTGATTCCACTCCTCGTCGATATTACCCGATCTTTCATCGCGGAGTATCTCGGCCTGAGAAGGTTTCGATTGCTCCTACAAATTTCACGAATGAAGTATTTTCCGTCATACGCCATCTTCCTCGAGATTCAAGCATTCGACCAGCCAATGACAGCCTCGCGGCCAATTGCACCCTGGGCAATCTCCTATGCAGATCAGTGCCGGCGCTCTGGGTACTGCTAGCGCTGAGGTGCTTCAACACTGGAGATGCTTTCAGAGTTCAAGCCCCCTTTTTCCCTCTCTCCCTGGACACAGTCATTCCAGCCACCTGCAGACTGCCGCCCGCCCGGGTTGGACTGGGACGCGAAACTGAACTCTATCAGTGATCTCGCCCCACAGCTCCAGTCGCTTGGTGTATTTCTCACATCTTGGCTCGAGATTAACCCCATAGTAAGCCATGACTGATGGAATTGGATACATAGAAACTGTACGGAGTACTCCGGACAACCATGGAACACCCCTGTCGACCTTGATTCTTGTTAACAACCGTATGTCGTACTCGTCAAACAGTCCCTGTCAGCGTCTATTCTCCGATGTCTTGCAGGTGGCTTGTAAGGGTACAAAGAAATCATTAAGTTGGTGCCACCCCTGGCTAGAAGTTTCTCACCGTTTGTTAACGGTTGGCTACGAGACGGGCCACGAATCCCATTCTTCCAAGGCTTGAAGAAGGGTTCTTAGATCAGCTGGCATGCTTCAGACTAGTTGTTCTCCAGTGCCAAGCCAGCCCGCAGCAGGAGTCAACTCTTTCCCCATCGATATTTATCCAAATTGACAGGTCAAATCCGAGCTATTTCGGAAGAACATCTGTCAAATCAGAATAGCTCCGAGTATCTCCTCCACCAGTCCGTGGGCTTGTTGTCTTACTATATTGTTTTATTTATCTATTTTCCCACCCTTGTCCTTGTCTCGCCCCTCATCTTTTTACCCCCCTTCTTATTCACGGCTTTCATTTCCTGATCCCTCCCCCTTTTAGTACGGGCTTCTTATTGTACCCGTGTAACTACTGGATGACTATCACAAACGTCACAACTAACCGACCTTGCGAAACTGTCCAGGATACCAGTCCAAGATGCCAGATATGGACCCAAGTGGAGATGTCTCCATTCAGTCCGTACCGAATGTCCCAATTCCCATGTAGATCAATCACGCATGACCTATCCGTAGATTGTGCATACATAACCTAAAATAAAATTAAATTAGTTTGTCGTTTTTTTTTTTTTTCTCTTCCCTTTTACCATGATTTGGAATGTTCCCTGTCTATTTCACCAAAAACTCCCAAACATGGGGATCCAGCCCTTTCATACATCTATCTATCACTATATCTATCTATATAAGAATTATTCAT
This sequence comes from Aspergillus avenaceus, assembly GCA_009193465.1. Lineage (NCBI taxonomy): Eukaryota > Fungi > Ascomycota > Eurotiomycetes > Eurotiales > Aspergillaceae > Aspergillus > Aspergillus avenaceus. The sequence continues at coordinate 1,641 of ML742509.1, forward strand.
TTATTTATTTATTCTCACAGAAAAAGACCAATAGATAAAGCCAATAGACTATAGTCAAATTCCATCTCATTAATTAATTAATTAAAAATTAAAAGTAGTGTGACGAACTGATCTCATTTTTAGTCAGATAATCAGATTAGTTTTCTCGCCGGTGCCGCCTTTTTTCTTTAAAAAAAAAAAAAAAAAAAGGAAATTTTTATTTTATTGTGATTCGGTCGGCTCCACTGTCTGTGTCTGTGCCTCTTCTTTTTCTCTCGTTCTCGCTTTCTCTCTTTCTCTGTGAGAGAGGGAGAGAGGGAGAGAGAGAGAGAATGTGAGTGTGTTTGTGCCCCTTATTTTGATTATTTGGTTTGGTTTTTATTGGTATATGTATATGTACATAGTGTTGGTTATGGTCTGAACTTGATGTTAAATATTTCTATTTATCGTATATGTATGTACTGTATCTAAAGAATAGAAAGGAATAAGGAAACTTCCACATCCTCATTCAAATTTGTTTCTTTTCTCAACTTCCAATCTAATACTAATAATTAATGATTTCACACATATACCGCTATATGAAATATTATTTGATCAAATAATGGAAAAGGAATGTTACAAATGCCCAGTTTACAAGTATATTAATATAATGATGGGTTATTTCCTATTCAATGTCCATCCTAGTTCCCAAAGTCAAGGTATGTAGTAATCTATACTGGCTAGCAGACGTCGGATTTGATTCCGAGGCGATAGTTGTAAATCTAATGTATAAGCTTCGATTGTTGACTTCGGGATTATTCCCGACTGGTGAGCGTATCATGTGATTACTTGCCATATCTATCTTGGACGAGAGTTTCCTTTCATTGTTCTCAACCTTCCGTCTAGGATCATGGAAAACAGGTTACGAGTTTGGAACCATCATGCTGCATGGAGTAGATACTTTTAGGGTTGATCTAGTGGGGGTGGCGTTGGGTCAGTGTTGAGCATCTGGGAGCGATGTTTACTAGGTTTGCCCGGTTTCTCGCGATTGAGATGTCAATGCAGTTTAAGGTTCTCTTTGTACTATTTACTCTTATTCTGCTTGCCTCAGGTCAATGCATATGCCCAGAAATCAAACCATGCGCTTGACGATGCGAACTAAGAGAAAGCCATCGGTTTGCGCACCGGAACAGTTGTAAAGAGGGATCAGGCGATAGCCTTCTTGGAGCCGATCAAGTTTGATACAGGCCCAAGCGGCCAACGAGTCTCGCCCAATTTCGTCGTCTTTGACTTTGAATCTGTGCGTCGTTAGCGATCCGCCTGTTTACTGGGTTCGGGGCACCAAAACAATGGAACAGGGCACATACCTGACAAATGTTAACTCCTCGACTAATCCAGACAATGTTGGAAACTGAATCATTTGTCCTCCAAAATCTGGGCTAGCTCCCGTGGCGCTTTTGATGGTTTGCTTGTAGCTGGATGTCTCGGACTCTCCGTCGTCCTCCCCATGAGGGATTTCTGTATCCTCTGGGGTCTCCACATGCAGATTGCACACAACGTAAGGATGGAACCCCTTCTCCTTCGTATCCCCTGGGGGCAAAGGGATGTTCTGGCCGGCTAGGAACTCTATAGAGAGATCAAACTGTCGACGCACAACAGTATTCGGGGCATCGGAGCTCCGGTATCCTTGTGGCTTCAGTACCCAACCTGGTTCATTAGCAAACATAGCCCCATTGAGCATCATTGCTTTGTCAAGGTTTTGCCAATTCAGAGCCACCACCTGTGCGCCCCTTCGCCAAAAGAAGGTGGGGTCGAGGTTAGAGGAATTCACTCGCAGACCATACGGATAGATACGCATAAAGTGTTTGCGATTGTGTTCAAACAAGGCATCTGGATCCTTCGCATGCGCTGCTCGAGCTGCATTTTCAGACAGAGAGAACACGTGCCCTGGCACCTTGGCCTCTGCCACACATCAGGTAAGCATTTGTCATTGTGAAATCTGGGGCAGTAATGTTACCTGGTTGGGAGAAGTGACTGAAATGAAACCCCTTTGTGAATACAGCCAGCCTACTTAGAGCATGCAAGATTTTTGACGGCTTCGCGGGCGCTTGCTCGGCCGATTGATCGGTTGTATTATTCGCAGCCGCCTGGTTGGTGTGTTGCCTCAATGCTTCAAGCTCGTCGGTGCGGTCCCCTTCAGAGTCTTCCTGTTGATCATCGTTGGTCGGCGCCACATATTTTACCTTGATCAGAATCTTGCGCTTCAAATCTTCCGGTGTAGGTAGGGGCTCAGTCGCCTCCTTTTCAGGTGTCACCTCCACTAGCATTCCTTTCCAGGCTTCCTCCATAATTTCCACCATTGCATGCTGTTGCTCTAAAGATGCATGTACCTCCAGGCTAACAATGACCGGTAGATCGCTGACAACAAAGGCACTATCTCGGATGGCATAACACACATCACGGAATGTAGTCCCTTTAGTAAGCGTATGACCATGAAGAACCCGCGGCTCTGGGCGCAGTGGGACTTCAGTCGCAGGATCAACAGGCTCGTTATCAGAAGGTGCCTCGTGAGAAGGCGACTTCCGGCCCAGTAAGCCCCCTAACTTAGAAGAAAGAGATCCCAGGCGGGCATGCCCTCTTTTCGTCCATTTTTGTTTCTCCTTGGGGCCTTGTTTTTGGTCCGAACTTGAATCGCTACTACTGCAACTTGATGTATCATTATTTGCGCTGCCTGAGCCGGGTTGGCCATCCCAGACATCGATCTCGACGCATCTACATCCAGAGAGAAGTGCCTATTACAACATTAGTTACTCCTATGTGCATTAAATGACTGGGTCATGTTTGACTCAGGTGACTAGCGTATAAAGCACGATGGTCACACTTTAGCCAAGTGAGATCTCTATTACTGGGAAAGAAGTGATTATTGGACACTCCGTAGACCAGTGCAAGATCCGATAATGCAAGAGCTTGGGATCAATGACTGCAACATGCTGAGGGGGGTGCATACGTTGATATAGGCGTTTGGATCTGAATCACTGTATAACTGGTTTCCCGTCAAATACGTGTTATGGCTAGAGGAGATGAAATAGTCGCTAATGGGCGCAGAGGTATCCTGCTTCCTAGGAGGCCGTAGTGCAGAAGACGCCGGACTAGCCATGTAAGCCTGGAATGCTGCTAAGGAAGCGAGGGGATCCGCAGTCCCACTATCATTAGAGTCAAGACGGGACTCATGTTGAATGTCGTGGAAGAAGTTGACGCCAGGCAAGGACACCAGCGAGCCATGAATCACCTCAAGGTAATGAGCGACTGTGGACGCAAATTCCGGTGTACTCTTCGCCTCTAGACACCTGGTCGAGTCATCCAGAGTGACACGATCAGTGCGATCTGCGAGATCACTCATTTTCTGTGTGATTCACTCAACAGCTAAACAAAGACGTAATGATTGAAGCGTAAACCCTGGTTGAAAGACGGTCCCTAAAATAGGCTACTAAGATCGCAGCCTTACCCGTCCCCCCTTTTTTTAAATTCTGTTCGTGTTTCAGTAGTGGAGGCACCAGATGATCGACACACGGTGTTACCGCCAAGTCGGGAAGATTATGAAAAAGTCGTTATGATGTTTTACTAGTCTTCAGAAGTGAAGCAGAAAAGTAAAAGAATAGAAGTGACGGCAGAAGCGAAACCACGACCCATGGACATATATACTTGAAGTAACAATAGAGGAAGGAACAAAGACGGAAAGAACAAGTGTTGAGTTGGCGGGATTCTGGCCACTGCTTTTGCAGCTCCACTCCACCTGAACCTTTGATCAGTGATCACCCGGTACGCAATCTCCCATGACGATCCGATTGAACGTCCAATCTAAGTTGTAACGGCTGTCCTTTGCTTTGTTTTGAAGGCAGATTATGTGCACAGCCATTGACGCTAGTTTTTAATGGAGGCGGGGAGAGCCACGACAGCTCAGGCCAAGACGTGGATGAGCATGACATATCATATTGAAAGTGGACGTAAGGGTTGTGGTGAAGATAAAATCAGAAAACAAAAGGTGAAGAAGGTTTATTTTACTTCAAAAAAAGTTTAGATAAGAAACAAACATTACTTTATTGAGTAAGGGCCATGGATGAGTCATTCTTTCATGATCACTTGACTTTTTGTAACCAGATGAGGCTCTTGAATTGAAAAGAAACAAATGCTTACAACACTCTTACATATCCCACTGTACCATCTCCCTCCCCAACCAATGTTGGAGGCCCCAATTGATCTTGGTGAATACGAGATGATCATGACATTGAAAACTCCACTTCATTTTACCAATTCCGTCATGTCTGTCCGTACGAAAGCGGGGCTCTCTACAGTTTACCCCCACATATTAGAAATCAAGACAACGGGCTCATAACGATAAGGCCATTTTTCACTTCGGAGCCGAGAAGCTAAAACTACTATATAAGGTTCGTAGACAGCCCCGCTGTCTGGAAAGTACACATCATTGTTGCGACAATCTTACTAGAGCAACATATCTCCAAACGAGACCAAAAAATGGCTACTGACATTCCTGTTCATTTCTTCGACATTACTTCAACCCTTCCCGGTATGCTGGTCTGTTCCCACAATTTGTCGGAACCGAGTACTGATTATCGCTACTATGAAAAGGTCCCGCGAAGGCATGGTCCGTTAATACGTTCAAGACCCGGATGGTCTTGAACTTCAAGGGAATCCCTTACACGCAATCCTACATTTCCTACCCGGATATTGCGCCTTTGCTGGCCCTTTATGGTGTGACCCCTCAGGCCGACACAATCCAGTATACCCTCCCCGCCATCGTGCACAAGCCTTCCGTCAAGTCGAATCCTCATGGCGCGCTGATGGACTCCTTCGCTATTGCCACCCATTTGGACCAGACTTTCCCTTCTCCCCCCTTATTCCCTTCCGCCGATGCCAGCTATGCCCTATCCCTCGCGGTGATCAAGCTTCTCAGTAACCTCATGTCCAAATCTTATCAACTTCTGATCCCGAAGGTCGCCGATTTGCTCGATCCCAGAGGTCGAGAGTACTTCATCAAGACTCGGTCTGCAATGTTTGGAAAACCTCTATCCGAGGTTTATCCTGAGGAGGCTGAGGTGCGGAAGATCACAAACGCGGCGAAAGCGGAATTGGAGCCCTTGGCGCAGATGTTGAGAGGTCGGCTTGGGAAAAAGGGGCCTTTTTTCGAGGGTCAGAAGCCTGGGTATGCAGACATCTTGGTCATCTCCTTTATGGCTTGGGTCGAGATATCCAACAAAGCGCTATTCCAGGAGCTGATCGGTGTCGGCGAAGGTGAATTGAAGGCTCTCTGGGACGCATGCTTGCCGTGGGTTGAGGGGCAAGGCGAAACCAAGGAATGGGATATTCCAAAATAGATCTGCGATCTGTTAAAATAGATGAAATTCATTAGTGCTTGCAACTCTCCTCTTCTCTCCATACCAGACGCAAAAATAAGGAGGGTAATAGAAAAGTAGGTAAATAGTTAGTAGCGGACAGAAGTATAGAAATCCCGCAGATTAAACAGAAATTTCATTCAGCGCCTTGCCGGGGAATTATAAAGGAGATGAGTACACAGTTCCATAAAATACATCTGAGATATTCCCGAACGGGCCATTCTACATCAAAATCAGTTGACACAATTGTACATGATCAGGTTGCTAGAACCGCTATAGAGGTGAAAAAGCAAGCCGAGTAAACGCGTTCTAACAGTTTAGAGGCCGCGCAGGAAGTTATCCTCTCTGATGGCTTTCCTCCGGGCCTCTCTCGCGCTCTTTGTGATTTCGGATCGCTTCTCGAGACTCTCAGCGGCCATAGACAGAAGATCGGCTTCTTGATCGCCACGGTTGTAGGGCGCAGGAGTAATGTCGGTAGCATGATGATGGGCGGGGATCTTGGGGGGAAGGGTAGCGGCGCGAGCGGCCATTTTCTTCTCATAACGCTTGCGTTGCTTCTTGTTCAAGGCTGAGGGCCATAGTTAGCATCGACATCATGGTTACAGCCTTCAAAGGTGTTAGGAAAGTCATACTGCTCGGGTCCACTCCGCCTTCGGATTTGGATTGCTTCTTAGCATCATCTAACAATGACCACAACCACTCGGGGTACTCGGAGTCTTCCAGAGCGACCACATCGGGCTTGTTCTTGAAATAGTTCAGGCCGTTCAACGTTGTTCCGGCAGCACATGAGCTCGGCGGACGTTCGGCAGCAGGCTTCTTCTTGGTGGACGCATCAATGTGAACTTCTTCCGGTGTGCTGAAAGGCTGGGAGACGCCGGGGGTGGCAGATGAAATTGCCGACGGGATCGTGATATCGGCGGCAGCTGGCTGGCGGGGGGTAGGGGGTGGTGGCGTAGCAGACACTGTAGGTTTTCCATCACTGTAGTTCCTGAATTGGCTACGGTGGATTGGGAATTGGCGCGCGCATGATGAAGCAGAAAGGGCAACCGTATGTTGTGGTTGAAGCCGCGAAAGGAGGCTGGTCCGACAGCTTTTGCAAATCATTGTCACAATATTGTTGAAGTAGATCCGGTTGAGTAATAAATAACACGGTATTGAAGTTATTTTCTGTCTCTTGAATGTACTTGAATGGTATTCGAAGGCACCGCTGCTGCAAACAAGAAGCGACTATTGGGCACGGAGCAAGCTTCAAGAAAACTGCGGGCTGAATTTGATGCCAAGCCGGAGGTGATGGTCACGTGGGCATGGATGGGATCGATGGAATATGTTTGACGTACCAAAAGCATTATGATCATGAGATAAACTCTTTATCAGACTTTAGACTTTTTTTAAACTTTCATATAATATGCAACAGATTAAATGTATTGTATACCAAGGCAAGCTTATACAACTAACTTAGTGTACGGTGGTTGAGATCACGTGATTCTATACTGTGGTCTGTAGCCTACTATTCAGTGCCCAAACTGGGATTGAGGTTCATAATAACTCGTCACAGATATCTATATGGATTGAAGGGTCAATATAATCGCTCTAGTCAAGGTCTGGGAGCCTCAGTCTTGAGTCCGCCTCCATCTAGTTTACATATTGCCTATTAAGGCAATTCATCGTATTCCTCCTCTTCATAATTGCAATAGCTTATTCTTAGGCAAGGCATGATTTCATGAACTGATGATTGGTTTCACATAAGACATAGACTACTATCCACCCAGGTGCCTTACGTCAGGCTTCTCCCTTGCCCCTCCCTTCTCAGCCCTGGGGGCATTGTTGAAACCACTGTGTCCATCGCACAGCATGGTACGACCAACTAGGTCAATATAGGGCATAATTGGTGTGGATTGCATGGCATTTATGCAATATGATGTGTAATCTATTTTCAATGAACAACGTATTTGAAGCAGTGTGGTAACGCGCTTGATTCGCCGGATACTTTCAAGTTCTTCATGCAGAAGTACTTATAATATATATAAAGCTGTCAGATTTTGTGAGCAAGCTTGACCTTTTACAGATGTACTACAACCATATAAATAGATCAGTACCGATAGTTACTCACATGCAACCTACTTGAAAAAAGCCATTCTGTATGTGATCGTACGTAAAAGTACAAACCGCCATGGAAAAAGATAAGGCTGCGCATGAGTTGCCATGACCGAAAGATGATGGAACTCGAGCGAATGGTTCGCCTTGGCGTTATCAGCACAACCCTGTAAGCACTTAATATGCAAAGCTAGAGTATGATGGGCATCTCTTATCATAGCACCCGTTTTGAGCTGCTTGATGTACTCATGCGATAAACTAATTGACAGCGGACGATATGGACTACAACCGTCATGTCAGGCTGTTTCACCGTGTGACGCAGACCTAGAAGAACATGCATAGTCTGACCGTACATGAAAACCAGTCATGGCATCTCATAGATGGATCTGTTTGCGAGGTCAGTGATAAAAGTCATCGGGGGCTCGCGATCAAAAGGATACCTCGGGCGAACACCGAAAGTGAAACGATGGAGCGCCCTGCTTTCGTAACCCTGTCCATCTGTTTCACCAGCAAACAAATGCAGATCATCCTTGCAGTGCAGCGATTGGGTTACCATCTTGCATGTGGAGGAATGAATCCTGGTCAGAGGGCTGAAATGCATTGTGATCGGCGGAGGGGTTGAAGAAGGATGATCTGAATGGCATGACTAAGCTATGGTTTTGAACCACATTTAATCTCTTGTGGGCCCCTCATCTTTTCCCAAAAACTTGTACTTGAGGATGTCCTCATGCCTCATCAAACAGCTAATAGGGTTATTTCATCTTCGAGTATGCCCGTTAGGTTGCACTGTGAAGCAGGTGTTACTTCTACTTCTCTACACAAATGGTTCAATTAAGCTTATGACAGTGGGACAACCACCTCGGGTCAGGCAATTGCAAAAGAAAAAAAAGCTTCCTTAATATGAATTATCAATTAAGATATACGAATGCTATCTGTTTTTGATATCAGTCCTCCATATCGTCAACATTAAGTTGGAGATTATACATGTTACGCCGATATTAGGTACAGCTCGCACATTGGGGGATGTCTCGTTGAAAAAAGTGCTCTCTATCATGCAAAAGAACATAGGAAACCGCGAAGTTATCGAATGCCCGAGATATGAGAAGAAACAGGTAAGGGTAAGGGCTGGATATAAGGGGAAATTTTGATCAGTGGGTGCATATATTAAAATGGAAACAGTGAACTGAAAAAGGAAAAGGAAAAGCAAAAGGAAAAAAGAAAGAAAAAGAAAAACACCGCTGAGCGCCACCCCATGATTTGAAAAGAATTTTAAAGAAAATAGAAAAACCAAAAAAGAGAGGATCGAAAAAAATCAAAATAATCCGGAGCACTCAAGAAGATAGACCGCTGACATCTAGGAAATTGCACAGGCTGGTACAAGCATCCTTCAACGTCTTTTCGGTCTTCCACTGAAGTTCTTCTTGTGACCTTGTGGCTACCGCGACACAGGAACCAACATCTCCTGCACGGCGATCAGCGGCCCTCCTGGGGATTTCCTTGGAAGAAACACTCTCCATGGTGCTTACGACATCCATGACGGAGTGACCCTTTCCAGTTCCCAAATTGAAAGTACGGAAATTTTCCTTCAGCCTGCCTTCATTGGCAGTACTGAGCGCTGCAATGTGTCCACGAGCCAGATCGGTGACATGGATGAAGTCACGAACAGCTGTGCCATCTTCCGTGTCCCAGTCCGTTCCATACATCTGCAGCTCCTTGTACTGTCCGGTCATAACCTTGACGACAACCGGAAGGAGGTTGGTAGGTGTCTGCTTGGGATCTTCCCCGAGGAGACCGGACTCATCGCATCCTATGGGGTTGAAGTACCGCAGAGCTACAATGGTCCACTCTGGATCTGAAGCTGCGAGGTCGGCCAATATCGCCTCGCATATCCATTTCGTGCGCCCGTAAGGGTTTGTGATACCTGTGCATCCGGGCTCTGCGATGCGTTCAGATCCGTCTTGGTTTGTGAGGATTTCCTCCTTATGAACGCAAAGCTCCTCCTTCAGGGGAAGGCCCGAGGTGGCCAAAGTCCCGTACACAGTGGCGGAAGACGAGAAGACAAATGTTTTGATACCGAACTCACCCAACGTCGTGGCAAAGTCGATAAGCCCGCTGACATTGTTTGCGTAGTACTTGAGGGGGTTTCTAATACTCTCCTCCACTGCTTTGTAAGCAGCAAAGTGGATGACACCGGAAATCTTGGTCTTGGGTGTGCCCCATCTAGTCTCAATTTGATACTGTTCAAGGAGACCACGAAGGGCAATGTTGTCTCGGTAATCATGAGCATGCAGATGCAGCTCGGGCATCTTGGTTCCTTGTTGTTCGTGAAACTTTGATGCCAGAAGTTTGATGCGGTCGAACACAATTTGGAAAGAGTTGCTGAGATTATCGATCACAATTACATTATAATTCGCCTTGAGTAGCTCCAATGTTGTGTGACTTCCAATGAAACCAAGCCCCCCAGTGACGAGGATGTACTGATCAAGTGGAAAATTGCGCAGCAACTCTTCAAGATTGCCATCGAACAAGACGGATGACTGCGTCGCTGGCGTGTCAACACAACCCGGAGAACAAGGCTCCATGGGAGTGCTTGCGTCTGATCGTCGAGGACTTTCCATTGTTGAGGTAGTACTCGTGGTGATGAAGAGGCGAAGTGCAGAGATGTTTGAACAAAATGTGAAAAGAAAGCACAACAGTACCCAAGCAAACACTGCAAAAGGGTGAATTTGAGCTTTGTTCGGATCAAAACCAACGAGTGTGAGTGACTCTGAGACTGAATACTGAAAGAAAGAAGAAAGAGGTCACAAATTTTATACTTCCTCCACGGAAGGAGACGACACTGCCACTGGTTCGCCGATGTAACCGCTGTATTCAGCTAGGTCAGGCGAAGGTATTCTGACTTGTTTTTTTCTTTCCTTTTCTTTTCTTTTTTTTTTTTTCTCTCTGATTTATTTACAGCG
>ML742510.1:0-12061 GCA_009193465.1 Aspergillus avenaceus
CAAAAAAGAAAAAAAAAAAAAAGAAAGAAAGAAAGAAAGAAAGATAGAATAGAATAACATGGAACACAAAAAAGTTTAGGTGACGCGGGGAAAGGGGAAAGAAAACAATGAAATAAGGCACGAGAATCTCATCTGACGATTGATTCCTCCGAGCATCCAGTAAATACTAGTCCTCGAGGGTTGAGACACAAAGGAATCCAACCACGGTGGCACTTCATTGGATTAAAATTCACAAAATCACTATTGACCACCCAGTCTGGACACTTGTGATAGAGGAGAATTGAGAAAGGACATGGGAGGCATTGTTGCTGATACATACGGAGCGTTCCTGCTTCGTCACGGCTAGATTATTGTTAGATTAACCCCCTTCCGGCGTGTTTTAAGGCCGGATGCCCCAGGCATGTCTGTTCAGCTGGTGTCGAACCGACTCGAACGTCGTGGTAATCACAATTTCCATCAATGATAAATACTCGGGGAGAATATCTGACGTATTGACTAAAAGGTGGCTGGCTCAATGCTCACCCTTTAATCATGCCCAGATTCGTCTTATGATTTCGGGGGTACAGGATCCAGTGACCACGGTCTCCGAACCATCGAAGAGATTTGAACCAGGATCGTAGCTGGAGTCTAGAAGGAGGCAGTTCAGTCTCTAATTTAGGACTTGGGGGGAGTTTCCGGACTGGTAATAAAACCGGAGATGTCGAGACTTATGAGAAGCTCTGTACGATGTATATCTGTATGGAAAGGTTGTCTTGTCTTGTCTTGTCTTTATTTTATTTTACTATTTTTATTCTGTAAAATTAAATTCACTTTTTTTAATATTCCTAGTATTTATTGAACCTATTTGATTTGGTTTAATTTTATCCTATTTGTTATGTTTTACCAAGGGAAATAATCTCAAATCACATTTCTTACATCGTGTCGTCCACTTGAGGAAGAGAGCATTCTTTTCTGGGGAAGTTCTTGCGGCATTACAAGTTACAAAACCTTACTAAGGGCGTACCCGGCGAAATCTGATTGACGGCCCCCTGGTTCAGGCTCACCACACGCAGAGACTGTGATGAAAGTGATTTGATCCCCTCTGTGCCGCTGCTTTGAACTTTTGACTCCCTCTTGTTTCCCCCCCAATTCTGAAAAAACATTTCCCCCCCCCCCCCGTATATTATTTTCTTTACGGTCACATTTTCCAGGCTGGTCCTTACATAGAGAAGTGTATTAAAAAAAAAAGGAAGAACAAAAGAAAAGAATTCTTTTATCATTTTTTTAAAAAACTTCTCTTTGAAAGAGTACCCTTTCTTTTTTATATTTTCTTTCCCTTTTGTTTTTTTATCTTGTATTTTTTTTTTTTATTATTATTTTATTATTTTCTCTCTTTCTTTCTTTTCTTCTCGAAAGAAAAGTTGTGCGGGTTTTGAAGTTCGTGCCCTTCCCGGTTAGAGTCTATCGCTCTCTCCCCTTAAAATCACTGTTCGATCTATTGGATTGGCGATCGACAAGTAAAGTATCCCATTAAACAGTACCCTGACATTCTCCGGTCGCCACGATCATACGGGCATTTCCCTCACCCTAGCCGTGGTTCTGTTCTCTCAGTTTCCCTTTTCTTTTCTTTCTCTCATATTCCTCTGTTTTGTCATTACATCTTTCTTTTTTGTTTTAGACGCATTCCCCAATTAGTGAAAAAAAGGACTTTTTTCCTCGGCCCGCAGCAGCACAATCAAGTCTGCTACGCCATCGCCAAACCAGTATCTGCGTTGACTCCCCTGCGTGCTCCCTCCCTCGCAGGGTTTCGCCTCACCGTGTTTCTCCTGTCTTCTATTCGTCCGAAGTTGTCCGTTGGCTAAATTGTTCGCAATTTGTACGTTCGGTACCGAAAGTCCTATTCCCGCACGGAGAAAAAAAAAGACCTGGAGAGAACGGAGTTGGATTTGCACGCCACGACGTTTGGTACGCAGTCATCACGGCGGAATTATTCTTGTCATTTATAATCCCTCTTGGAGACCAACGTTGTCAGTCAACGTTGGAATCGCTATATGATCTCAGACGTCCATGGGAATGCTAAATTGGCTTCCGGACCAGGTGGGAAGTCACCAATAGCGTCGGAAAAGGCCTCGACTATGCCGTGGAAATTGTCCACCGACACGTCGTCAGAGGCTCCTACTCGACCCCCGTTGAATTCCCAGCAGTCGAATTCCCTCCCGTCTACCCCGTATCAACATGCGCGGAACCTCTCCTTTCACTCCCGATCCCCCTCCCCCCCTCATGGAAGCACATCCCCCCGGTCGACTCATTCGGAGTCCACACACCTCCCGCCATCTTTGCGAAAAACGTTTTCAGGGTGTAAATATGAAACCGCCATGGCCTTCTTTCGAAGAAGAATGCCGTACAGCTTGGGTGCCGACCTGTTGCCGGAGGAGCGGGAGGGCCTCAAGGAGCGGCTGGAGCCGGAGGAAGAGCAAAGGCTGACCGCCGATATGTTGGAGGTGTATGACCGGTTATTACCGTCGGCGGAGAGCGACGATCGGCGACGCCAACTCGTTCGCAAGTTGGAGAAGCTCTTCAACGACCAGTGGCCAGGTCGCGATATCAAGGTGCACGTTTTTGGCTCATCGGGGAACAAACTGTGTTCAAGTGAATCGGATGGTATGTTGCTAGTGTCTGGTGAGATCCCCGGGGGGCTAACGTCGATGTAGTGGATATTTGTATAACAACGACATATAAAGAACTGGAACACGTGTGTCTACTTGCGGAAGTACTTGCACGGCGTAAGAAAATATTCGGTGAATGAATTCGCGACCATTAACTAACACCTCGATAGATGGCATGGAACGGGTTGTCTGCGTTTCCCACGCGAAAGTCCCCATCGTAAAGATCTGGGATCCGGAATTGCGACTCGCCTGCGACATGAACGTCAACAACACCCTGGCATTGGATAACACACGAATGGTTCGGACCTATGTAGAGATTGACGAGCGCGTGAGGCCCTTGGCTATGATCATCAAGCATTGGACAAAACGGAGGATACTTTGCGATGCCGGTATGTTTCAACTGTGGACCCTATCAAACACAAGGAGTTCTGTGGCCCGCGATGTTGACAATCTGGCACAGGACTGGGAGGCACATTAAGCTCTTATACTTGGATATGCCTGATCATAAATTTCCTCCAAACACGAGACCCTCCGGTTCTCCCTAGTCTTCAGGCCCGTCCTCATGAGAAGAAGGTCTCCCCGGAAGGGCTGGTCTGCTCATTTGACGATAACCTGAATCACCTGGTCGGCTATGGCAGCAAGAACAAGCAAAGTTTAGGCGATCTGCTGTTCCAATTTTTCAAGTATTATGGTCACGACCTTGACTACGAGAAGTACGTCGTATCAGTCCGGGAAGGCAAGCTAATATCCAAAGAAGCCAAGGGGTGGCATTTGCTGCAGAACAACCGCCTCTGCGTGGAAGAACCGTTCAATACGTCTCGGAACCTGGGTAACACTGCGGATGATACGTCGTTCAGAGGTGTTCATATGGAAATGCGCAGAGCTTTCAAGGCATCGTCGCAAGGAGATCTCGAGCTCTGCTGTGAGCAGTATGAGTATCCGCCCGAGGAGGAGCGTTCTTGGGAGAGGCCTCCCCCGCAACCGCGACCGGTTCTCACGGCTCCTCCGAATTCATCGCGAGGTGGTCGCGGTGGTGGTCGCGGCGGGCGACACTCGGGCCAGTATACCCGTGGTGGACATAATGGCGGTCGTCGGTCCTCGACCACACCACATAAGTCGAACAACTTCCGACAAGCCAACAATGGCATGAGTGCGTCCGAACTATCTTTGCAAGCACAGCAGGCTCAGTATCTGCTTCATGATCATCTTTACCAACAAATTCAGATCCTCCAGGCCCAGGAACAGGAACTCCGACTACAGCTACAGAACCAGGCCCTTCTCACCGGAAGACCCCCACCCGTGCTTATCCGCCAACCATTCATCCAGTTCCCAATGCCCCAGCAGCAGGAACCGAATGGCGACGACAACTCCCGATCCAGGTCCGGAACAACGAACCATGCGCCGGAAAACCAAGTCCGTCCACACGTATACTACGGCACTCCATATCTTCCGGTTGCCATCAACGGTGTACAAGGTAGTACGACTAACCCGCCATCGCCATCCGCCGTAAATACAGTGCCAGAGCTGCGGCGCAATCCTCGCCGATCATCTGTTGCGAACGGCTCGCCTGGCGGATCGCTCAGGGCGCACTCGCAACCTGCGCGCGCGGTCCATTCTCTTCCTAGTTTTGCGCCAATTTACTCGATGACCCAGGATCCTCCCCACGGCTCAAAACAGCGCCCCTCGCCGACATCCCCCGATGGCACACAAAACGAAGAAGATAGCAACAACTTCATGCCTAGTAGCATGCCCAATGTACCACGTTCCCCATACCTAGATGAGAATCGGCCTACGGAATATATGGGTTACTACCTCGCCACCTCACCCCAGTTGCAAGCGTACCATCAGAATGCCATGCTGTCACCGTTATCGACGCAGGTGGGCTTAGCATTACAAAACGGCGGAGTTATGCCTTTTGTTGCGAACCCTCAAGACTACATGTCCACATTGGCGCCCCATGAAGCATTTGGGCCGTCTCCTGAACATAACTCTACACAGATGAAATCTGGATCTACCCAGCAGCGAGCAACGACACGACCTATAGCCTCGGGTGATCGTAGTGGTCCATTAATCGTGGATGGCTCAGTACCTCCAAGCGAACAGCGCAGCGCCGCTTTCTCCAGCGAAGCCTACGGCCCTTGTGTCACCTTGAGCCATTGTCCGTCAACATCGGATGGCCACAATACCGATACGCCCGCCAGTGTTTCTGATTCTTTCTCCCAAGATTATCAAGATAACAGTTCAGTGGAGACCGATCAACAGCCTTACTTCAGCCGACAAGGAATCGATACTCGCAAAACCGCCGAGGCTTCGGTCAATGGTCATGGTGCAAAGCCTAGTCTACTGTCAAGTCGTTTGCAAAGCCTCCATCTTTCTCATAATGAGAAGATGGCTGAGCAATCGTCCAAACCAGCACCTGAAAAGCCAAAAGGCACCCATCAAGACCAAACAGACAAAGATACTACTCGTCATAGGCATCAGGCTGCGGATAAGGGGCTGTCTGGAACCGATTCTCACGGGCTGTCAAATGGAAAACGTCGGGTTAATGGCGTTGACATGTCTGAGAAGGCCAATGGAGTCCCCCACAAAGGCAAGCCTAAGGGCCGATCCGATGCTTCTCATCACGCCGGTGGGCCTGGCGATAAGGAACGGAATAGCAGCCATCCGGCGCGGAGGGCAAATGGCATGGGTCCTACAACTCATGATGCCCATTCCAACCACGTAGGCGGTGGCTGGCAAACAACCAAGAAGAAACAGAAAAGGTATACAAAGACCAATGATCACCGCCACGGTTTCCATGGTAGCGCCGAGCCACTTCCCGCGGACGAGTCCTTGAGGAAAGGCGGGTGAAATGTTTTTGACACAGCTGGTCTTTTTTACTAGTGATTCCTCGTCTTCGTTGGACTCTGAGCGGGTCGAATGATGGATCATTGTTTTAACCGCATTGCATGCTATCACAGTGAATGGGTCGAGGGCATTTATTTGGCGTTTGCACTCCTCTACCTTAACGTGTCATTGCCCGATCCACGTGTCATCAGCGCTTATAAATCCAGAGGGTGTGCTATCTCATAATAGCACTTGCACAGTTTGTCCAGGCAAACTCGGTGGGGACGCTCGACATGATATCGAACGCCCAAATTTATCGTCAAAAGGAATCCTAGTGACTTCCTTTGACGCTGTATAAAACGAGGTTCTACCTCCACAAAATGACATAATTTCGGTTGAGCTGTCTTTTTTTTTCGCTTTTGAATGGAAGGTATATGACTTTTTCTTTTCTTGTGTCTATGTCTATGTTTCCCCCTGTTACATTTCATGTTCAATATTGGCGTTTTGCAAGGTCAAATAACGGAAACTTGGCAGTCGATGGGGCTGGTTAACATTTGGTTTGCGGGTTACATGCGTCGATTGCATAATTGCATATGATATCTGTTCGCCGGGTTTTTTCTTTTCCTTTTTTTTTACCCTTTTTTCTTGTTTGTTTTTCTATATTTTCATACGATACAAAGCTCTTGACTTTGGCGATCCCCTTTGGAGTTTGACTCTTCTCCTTGGGTAAGCCATTGCGGTTCGAGTTGAATCTGGGCTACACCCAGCCATGCTGCATACAGGCTTGATCTTTCGGTTCTGGCACAGTCATCGCCCTCCGAGGCAATTCTACAGACCAGGATACATCCAGGGTCATCCAATTCGAACTCCAAACGTGGTGGAGGGACAAGGAAAAGGGGAGAACAGCAAGAGCGAACAAACTAAGAGAGTCCATTATACATACAAACAGGTTTTTACGCTGATTTTGTTTTTCACGGATTGATTGACCAATTTCGTTTTACTATCGTCTGCTGATTCCGGAATGTTTTCTTTTTTCTTTTTTCTTTTCTTTTTGCTCCTCACAAATTATATCCAAACGGCATGATCATCATTATCACTGTCAATATACCATCATAGCAGGGTGCACGGCGAGTATGGGTTCCTTTTTTCTTTTTTTTTCTTTTGTTCGCGCTTTTTTTCTTATCTCTTTTCTCGAAAGAAATAATTTGTCTCTGCTTTTGTTACATATCATGTCGATCGAGTCCAGTCTGGATTGGACATCGATTCAATGTAGAGGTTGGAATTTACATATGGAAAAATGATAAAAATGAGAAAATGTTGTCATAATCTTCCTTTCCTTGAACCTTAAACTTCAAATAAAAACACTTGATTTAGTAGTTCCCTGTACAACATAGTATGTATTCATATAGCATGGGTATGTTTTCGAGAACTTATCTATTACTAGTAAGTAGTCTATAGATATACTATTGAATTTATCGGGATGGCCGACGAATTCCTGAATCAAGACGAGAGAAATTGAGCTGTCAATGCAATTAGATTTACTAGGTAGACTATTCTTCAATAGCACAAATTATCGATTGGTATGTGTCATGATCGTCGATGGGGGTGGATTTGACGAGTCACATTAGAAAAGTCATTGCACATGGTTCGCGTTGAGATTGGATTTGGGGTATTAGTTTGAATATGTAGGAACTATTTTATCGATTAGATATGAAGTTAAACTGTGTAAAACGGTAGTGATTTGGTATTTGGTGTGTATGTACATTACAGATTGTGGTGCAGGTGTGTTGTTCTTTTCTTTTCTTTTCTTCTCTTTTTATTTTTATTTTGGTTCGGGGCTTGTGTTAAGCTGGGACGATTTCTCCTTTTGCGAGGTTGATGTTGATGTTCTTGATGTCGTGGATAGGGGGGGATACGTCGTCGATGGCGGAGTGGATTGATTCTTGGGGATTTGCTAGGAGACTTTGGATGTTGGACATGGTGCTGTACATTACGCCGAGGGAGTGTGCTTCTGCTTCTGGCTCTGACTCTGACTCTGATTCTGATTCTGATTCTTCTGGGGTGTTTTCTTTAAGGGTTTGGATGTCTGAGTGTTTGGCTTTGTCACCTCCTGGTTTCCATGTTCCGATGAGAGATGGGTAGGATGAGATGCACTTCAGGTAGCCGGTTTTGCATAGTCGGCCGAGGACTATATCGAAGACTGTCTTTTCTCCACTTGGCATGGCGTCGTCCTGCGGGGAGACGGACATCGCGGCGAGGATCTTCTGCGCGGCGGAATGCGTCACGGCGTAGGCGTACGAGCAGACTGAGTCGGTGATGGGACAGACGATTCGGGTGTCGTTTGTGTCGAGGCCTTTGGTCACGGCTGGGCCTTGCCAGTATCGGGGGAGGAGCGATGGGGGGAGTGCTGTGCGATCGTGGAATTTATAGAAGGGTTTTCCGGGCTTGCATTTGACGCCGCAGTGGCCGAGCCAGAGGAGGTCCCAGTCGCCGTAGGGGGAGGATGAGTGGTGGTGTTTTTGGAGCGCATGGTTGCCGAGGGCGAATTCTTGCAGTTGGGTTTTGAGGGTTATGTCCCAGTCGACGTCATCTTCGAGGATCAGGGCTGTGGTAAGGTCGTCGGCTAACATTCTGATTCTGTTAGGAAGGAGTCGGTTAGGAGGAGGAAGGGCGGGTACTTCTGCATTGCATTCATGTGGGCGCGCCAGCTACCGATTTCGCCTTTGAGGAGGGCCGGTCGGCCTGGATCGTTCAAGTGCTGTTTGAACCGTTTGGTGTGTGTCATCGTGGGAGACGGGAGATGGGGGAAATAGGACTTACGGGTGGATAGGCCTTTTCGCTCACACTGTCGCCTGATATACCGTCTACCCAATCTACGTGGAACTGGGTGAGAGAGGACCCGAGGGTTATGGCATCCCGCTTGTCAGTTCTGCTCGGGAGGTTGATGCAGAGAATCTTTTGGAACTTTTTCGATATAAGATAGTCAGTAACCTGGACGCGAAGCTCATGGTAACACGCATACTCCGAGTGTTTCATTCTGGATTGTCTGCCAGCCTCGTTTATCTGTAAGTATTTTCTGGGGTGGGCTGTGCGACAATGTTAATAACACAATAAGAGAACAGATTGATAATCCGATCAATATTGGAAGCCGATGGTGGCATCGGGCAATAAGTGCCGCCATCGCTAGTTTCTAGATTCAAATTTCTGGAAGGCTGAATGAATCATTGAATAGACTGACTTGTGTAAATGATGTAAGAATTTGCCTAGGTAAACCAAGCAGTGGATGGATGTAAGATGGAACAACTGTTCACGTAGACGTGATAGCTCCGACCTCCCGCAGATACCACGGGAGCCATGTGTTCCATTGTCTCCATATGTTTCAAATTGCCTGCCTTCACTGGCAGAGCGGGCGCAGGGCACAGTGATTATGGTACAAGTGCTGACTTATTAATTCAGGGTCCGAATCCAAGTGGATACGAGTGGAGAGACCCTGTGCTAGCTGTTCGGGGACTAGCCTATGAACTGTTCCTTTGGTTGGGATTTTTGAGCCGTGTTCATGTTTCTATTCTGGGGTAGTGATTGGTAATGGATTGTCAGTGAACCTGGTCATTGCCGGGCATTAGAGTTTAAATGCTGATGTCGGTGCTCATTGTGTGTCCATGGGGGACAGGGTTTATCAGAACCTCGGTCCCTAGGAACACTTGAATGAGGCTTTGCAGAGTCAAGTGTAACGTATTTCCATGAATCCCCTCGGGATTATATTCCAACAAATTGTTTTCATGTTCTTATCTTCACTGGAATCTACCTGAGATAGTAGGTGTAAGTATAGCTGTTCATTGCACGGTCCGAGAAAACGAAACAATAGGAAGTGACAAAAATATATCTGTTGGCTGTGTGCTTACACTGTGGTTTCGGTAATTTCTGTCAGGTTTCTGTTGGGCTGAGAAGTTAAGCTTAAAGACCATATAGAGATACATTCGTTTAATGGCGATATGCCTTGCTCCTCATCCATTTCCGAAACTAGGTGACTTATTATAATCCGATTCGTGGTCCTCGAAAAGCTCTTTTCTGAATCTTAAATGGCAGCTGCGCCGAGTAAGCAGCCAAGGCTGCCCAAGAGAAACATATGAAGTTATGATCGCAGATTCCAGCTTCTTCGTACCTGATACCCGTGTTCACGGGTATTCGGCATAGATGCTGTATAGACCTTATTTTCAAAGAGTTGGTTTTTCTTCGTCTTGTTGTTGTTCCTATCTTAGCCTGATTGCCGAATCGCATGATATTTATCGCGTTCTATCAAGAGTCGGTATCAAAGAAACCGACTTCATCATCTCAGATCCGCTAATCGCAATAAACCATCTTTTCACAACTGTCTGTGGTTTGCTGTTGGTAGTCACGAGTATAAGGGAATTCCCATACCTTTGAGTTCCTCGGGAGATTCGATGGCTATGAGAGAGTTGATTCTTAATGGGAAGTATCAAGAAATAGCATGAGACCAAGCGGTACGCCCCATTTTCACAATCCGCATATGAAGATATATAGCCTCGAATGATCACTGTACGGTTAGCAAACACAATGCGTGCTCATCACATACTGATAAGTTGTATCTGCAATGTAAGCCAACGATATCAAGAGAGTCCCATTGCCATCTAGTACTACCGTGGTCACCGAAGAACGAGTCTGAGCCTCAATATTATTAGAGATAGAACATACTAGTCAATTATCCTCCGTATCTACTGCCACTGGAGTCTTATCAATTTGAATGTGTTAGTTTATTTTCTAAAACCTCGGAATACCCTAGGACCGTTCATGTATATAGAGGGAGAAGATGCATCTGATGGGGGATGTGAATCAGCTTCAAGTTGAAGTTGAAAAGATAAGATGATGATGTCAGTACAGGCAGTGAGTGACAGATGTCATTTCAAGAGGTTTCCCGTGCACACGTGTAAAACTAGCGGTCAGTGGGTATAGTAGCAGTAAACATCATCTGAAACTGATATAAGTGGGTGTATGAGATATAGAAATTCTCAGTCTTGGCAAGTGCAGGTTCCATATAGCGGCCCCAACACGTGCGGGTGCTGTTAAAGCAGCCTCTATTTTGTCACCATGATTATTCTAATTTATCACAAGGACAACAAACAAACACAAACAAATAAATGAACAATGGGGATAAGCACATAGAACATGTTTCAAATATGTGCAACTGGGCAAATACTGACCAATGCATTCACAATATTAAACTAAAGATGGAACATCTGCAACGGCTTGAGAACTTGAGAGTAACGGATACATACATTTCACCAAACATGCTTCGAAGTACTCTGTAGACAATAGAAAGTCTAAAAGCCGACAAAGTGAGACCCGCAAAAAAGAGACTCGGATAATAGCGCTAGACTAAAAGGAGAATAGAGACATACTTTTTGGGCAGCTAATTTAATCACCACGAGGGAGTGGGAGTTTGTTCCAATGGATTTTCATCACTAATAATATGGGTTGAAAAGTTGTTGTTTTTTTTTATTTATTTACTTTTATTTATTTTGATAAAAGATAAATGGAAAAACACGAAAAAATAAAAACGTAAAAATAAAACCTGGATTGATCACGATCTTAACCTAGGTTAATGAACCTTGGGGGTGATACAATACTGTATTGGTTCCCCATCCACTTGATGATTAGAGAGCATAGAAACTTAATATGGATCGAAGAAATGCCTCAAGTACAGTGACTTCCGATCATCATCAGACTCAAAGGTATCTACAAAATCACGAGAAGAGAAATACTCTGCTACTATGTCTCTGTATGAAATTGTATATAATAAACACCTCATCTATGTTTACAGAAAACCCCTTGAATCTTTTCTAACACATCATCAGTATTGATTCTAGAGTATCACGCGAAAAAAGAGTGGGACGGTTTTTTTTATAAAAAAAAAAAAAAAAAAAAAGGTTGACGGGCCGCGCTAAAACAGAGACACAAGAAACATTACACCCAAAGGATAATTTCCGGTTACGGCTGAGAACTCCAAAAAGCGACTCCTACGCCATTGTGCAGCAGATGCCATGGGATCATGGATACTATAGGACTGTCAGACTTGACAATGATTTCATCGCATGAGAATTTAATATTGTAGACCTATAATGCCTCTTTTAACCCGCTCAATATGGATAATTTGTTTAGATTTATTACTGTTTTATTCCTTTTGATTTTTACATTCTGGGGTAATGATGGATTGTTGCTTCAGAAGGGGTGGTTATCACATCACATTTATTGATACAATGACTTGTACTAAAAGAAACACAAGTCTTTTATACAAGTGGGACGGGGACCACTTCATTATCTTACGAATCTGTGGACGGCGAATCTCGAAAAGGACAGGTCCGAACTCGACGGCTCTCAAGAGAAAATCAAAGGGAGACTGTAATTTCCTTGATTTGGTATATACAATGGGTATACTAGATATAGCAAATTAAATGCTATTAATTTAATGCTTTATACAAGATTTAGAAAGAAAGCAGATGACAAGATATCACCCAACAAGAGAAAGAATGTGAGAAAAGTAAAAGGGTTATTTTCTTTTATTTGTATTAAAA
>ML742512.1:0-11903 GCA_009193465.1 Aspergillus avenaceus
AAAAGAAAAGAAAAGAAAAAAAGACAGCTTCTCTTCTGTCTTACCTCCATTCTCCTTTTATTTCATTTCGACCAACGAATGGCTACGAAATAGCTAATCGAATTCGCCAGTGGAAGTGCGAATACCCCACCTTGAATATACCAACAAATGCGATTGAACTTCATAGGGGACCCAAAGTTCTTGTGATTAAATTTAACCCTGAGCTGTAATGGCTTTGAGCGTGAAAAGCAAGGCAGCCGGTCCAGGGTCATCCCTCCGAATCACTCCCTCCAGTTCTCCTGGTCTAAGACCACCGCGTACTCCCAACAAAGCTCCTCAGTACCAATCAACAATTTCCCTTCAAACTGTGATCGGAACCACTACAACTTCTCCCCATGGGTTTTCCAGTCATGACGAGAGCAGGTCGTTTGCTCTCTGTGCTGGCTCGGCCGCTGTTTTGGCCGAATTGGACGAGGATGGGAATGTAAATCAACGGTTTTTCAAAGCACGTCCCTCTGCCTCTAGCGTGAACCCTGCCACGTCGTTCTACAATCAGTCCACTCCCCCAACCACGCCAGATACGCGCGCCAGACCTGTTTCGAATGCGAAGTCGACGGCGCACGGCAATATGTTCAATGGCTCTCCTTCCAGTGAATTGGCCGAGAGTAATAACAACCGTGCCTGGTCGTCGAGAGAACGAGTAAAAGCAGTGACCAGTGTCTCAATTAGCCCGAATGGTAGATTTCTTGCTGTGGGTGAGGTAGGTGGACAGAAAAAAAAAAGTCTTCTGCAACTATACTGGTCAGCTAAACTTTATTAGACTGGATACAGCCCAAGAGTCTTGATATTTTCGACAGCAAGGGATGCCTCTCCTGAAGTCCCGCTCTCCATCTTAAACGAGCATACCTTCGGTGTCCGTGGCCTTGCTTTCAGTTACGACTCGCAATATCTAGCAACAATTGGAGATACGAACGATGGATTTCTCTTCGTATGGTCGGTCAATTTGAAAAATGGAGCCGCAAAGCTCCACTCTACCAACAAATGCACGTCCTACATCAGGGATATGTGTTTTATGGGCCAGACTTTAATTACGTATGTTTTCCCGCTGTCCTAAATGAGGTCGCAATAGTGCTAAACTTTTGACAGGGTTGGGGTTCGACACGTGAAGGCCTGGAGACTTCCAGAGCAGAGGCCGGCGTCGCCTTCCAAGTCACGTTTGCATACGGAGTCAGCCCCCAGTTCGCCCAATCATACTCCAAGGGCACTGTCTGGTAGAAACTGCTTACTAGGATCCTTAGCAGAGAGCACCTTTACTAGCGTGGCAAGTATTTCGGGCCACGAAGCTGTGGTAGGCACAGATTCCGGTGCTCTATGCTTTCTGGATGACAGTGAAAGTTCACAAAAGCTGTCTCTTGTCGAACATGTTGGTTTCGGTATTACTTCAATGACAGTTGACTCAGACCGTTCCTGTTTGTGGATTGGCGGTCGAGGAAAGCAAATGCGGAAGTTCTCTTTTGACACTTTGCGCGCATCCACTGCGCCTTTGTCTCCCGGTCTCTCTGAGACATCATCTACTAGCGACCATAAATCTGGCGACCAGAAGTGCAAAGGGCCTGCCGTTATTTGCATGGGTGCGCTTACCACCCACATGGTTTCGGTCGATTCCACGAAATCCATTCACGTGCATTCGATTGAGTCATTGGGCAGTGGTGAAAGCCAAGAACATGTGGAAACTACTATGCCTGCCCATAGGGACGCCGTCCTTGGTATTAGTCCACTGAAGGTTCCGAATGATCTGAAAGCCGAATTCTACACATGGTCGTGTAAAGGTGGAGTGCATTTCTGGGATTCCCAGGGTGAATGCCGTGATTCCCGGGTCATCTCTCTGGAAGACCTTCCTGGTATGGACGACGATGCCTCTAATGAGTTGAAAGTGGTCCGAGCTACCGACGATATGGACCTATTCGTCTCTGGAGATAAATTTGGTGTCTTGCGGGTGTTGAATGGGTGCTCGTGGGAGTGTGTCGGTGAGGTCCGAGCCCATGGGGGGGAAATCACTGACATTGCTGTTAATGCGGCCTATGACTCGTGCCTCATTGCTAGCGGCGGGCGTGATCGCATGGTACAGCTATTTCAGAAAACCGAAGATCAACTGAAGCTAGTCCAAACGATGGATGACCATGTCGGATCTGTAGGGCAGGTTATGTTTGTAAACAACGGGGAAAAGCTCCTTTCCTGCTCCGCTGATCGTACCGTCGTCATCAGAGATCGTGTGACCAAGGACTCAGACGATAGTGTTTCCATTGCCTATCTGATCTCCAAAGTTATCACTCTGAAAGCGGCACCGGTGTCTATGACCTTGTCCACAGACGGCTCTGACACCTTGGTGATATCCACTACGGACCGCTGCATACACCAGTATGAAATGGCTTCTGGTCGACATATTCACTCCTTCCGAGCTTCCGACTCCGATTCTACCGACACTGTTGTGATGAGTGCTTTGGCTGTGGCCGGGGAGGTCGCGGGGCACAGCCCTAGGACATTAATGGGAGTGTCGAGCACCGATAAGTCAATTCGGGTGTATGACCTGGACCGAGGTTTATTCCTCACAGGTGAATTCGGGCATACAGAGGGCGTCAGTGACGTGTGTTTGCTTGAAAAATCATCTGAGTCATCTGATAAACCATTCATACGTACACTGATCAGCTCCGGCATCGATGGTGTCGTGATGATTTGGAGCGTATCAGTCCAGCCGCTACAGTCGCAAGAATCGGGAAAGACCACGTCTGGAGAGGAAGACGAGGGCCCTCCAAAGGAGACTACTCTGGCTAAACCTCCCATCCGCAAGGTCCTGTCTAAAAGTGAGCTGGCCGAATTTCGACAGGAGAATGGCGGCCATACGCAAACCCCGACTCGAACGCGGTCTAATTCGCGGTTGATCCATAAGCTGTCGAGATTTGCTCTTGGGCATTCATCTTCCAAGAATGGAAGCTCCACGCCATCCACTCCAACTCCTCACTCTGCACACGGGTCTTCTTCCAGCTTGCGCCCGGAGAAGTCACGCAGGACACCATCACCTCCCACTCCCAAGTCAGCGTCTACGAAGAAAACTAGCAGCCTCGGTCACACTAGCCACCGATCGCCTCTGGACTTCCGTAATCACACGAGGCACAGCGAAGAGGACGACATTGTTAGTCTTGAGACGTCGACCGAACATGTTTGCCGTACCCTCAGAGCTTACCGAAAGAAGCTCAGTGGGTCAAAAGAACAACTTCATGCTCAAAAGGAACTCGAACGAGAGTTGGGACTTACCCTGCACAGTTTAAACTCCCGCACTAAGTCCTGCGAGAATACCGAAACAGAAACAGACGGCAGTGGAAAAGAAAATGAGAAGTTGAATGTACCAAAATGTTCTGGGCATGATCACAAAACCAACCGTCCACGTCGGATTCCCTCAACCCCAAATTTTAGTCAGAAACAGCGGCCGGCATCTTCCAGGAGTCACTCAGTTGAATCTGACGGTAAATGATGATCTATGTCTTGTTTGCTTTTTTTTCTAATTCGTATATCTCTATTCAGTCATTCGCTTGTTTTTCTTCTGTTTAACATTACCCTTCATCGCGTCTCTCTTTATCGATTTTGGTCTCCTGTACTTTCTGGGTTGTTTGCGCAGAGAAATCAATGGTGCAAATCCATACTTTATGATGTTTGTTGTTTTAGGATGTATTTGTCTTTAGCATTGCGGGGGTCATTTGATCTTTTTTCCATGTATTGAATTTTGACTGGGTTTTGGCCGAATCATAGTTGTTGGCTACTGTGATGGAGTTTTTTGACTGTACTTGGTTGTTTTCTTTTTTCTATATCTTTCCGCGTGGGACATGTCCGATCTTTAACTCTTGATTCCCTTTTGGTCATCTATAGTGAGTTAGATGTTTGTGCCGGCAGGTTTGGCCATTGTGTGTCTGTCATCGCCATTTCTTTTCTTGTTTTCCACTGTCTTTCGTTAGTGGCTTTCTTTCACTTGAACCGGATTAGAAATGATACCCAAACTTCGCACAGGGCGTGTGGAGGAACCCTGTTAGTTCACAGGTCCTGAAGCCCGAATATATCTATTCAGTTCCTGACCTAAACTGCTTCACACTTTTGTACATTTGGAGAGTTTTCCAGTTTCTACTCGATGCAGGTTTATCTACTACTAGGTATTTCAGCGGAGTCCCATTAAACCAGACATCGGATCTGCAGACACTCTTCTCTAAAAGACCGGTGGGATACAACCCTAATTCTTGACCGGAAGTTGATACCACCAAACCAGACCAAGAGTGTAAGGCACAACAAAGTATTGAAGCCATGATATAATGCTCTATGCGATACAGTTCAAAACCAAGACATTATAACAATCATTATATCTATCATAGATGGTATCACCTGGTTTCATACCCCACCGTTACTAGTATACAACAACATGAAGATAACAAGTTGAAGTTCCAACCCAACCATTCCATTCCATTCAACAACTAAGCCACGCCCAAACCACATAAATACAGAACCCCGTATTTAAGTAAAAGGAGCAGAGAAAAGGGAAAGAAAAAAAAAAGAAAGAAAGAAAGAAAAAGATCCACCACAATCATCGCAGGTGCAACAGGTACCCTACCTAACCCCCTACCATTTTACCTCCCCCGACAAGAACAAATAGAATATAATACCCAACCTAATGTATCCAGGTATACTTAGCCGGGGGAATAATCTACCACCCAGACCCTGAAATCTGGTCAAATGTCTATACTCTTTTGTGGGAACGCTGTACTGAGCGTGTGGAGTAAAATAGCATCGGTCTCTTGGCTTGCACTGGAAGATAGTGCGAAGCAGATTAAGGGGCAGAGTGTCGAGGGAGAGGGTTTGTTTTTTCGAGGCTTGTTTGTAGAAGGGTGAGGATCATTGTGGGGTGGGATTGTTGTATTCTTTTCTTTCTTTCTTTCTTTCTTTCTTTCTTTCTTTCTTTCAGTTCTTATGTATATGTGTATATAATGAAGGCAAGCCTAATTAATGAACAGGAGACATGGTTCAAAGCTTCATAAAGCGCTCGCGATTACAGGCGCAGAGAATAAACTTAGGTGTGTTATTTTGACTATAGGCGCAGAGCATACGGTGTTCATCTGGGACCGGTGAAGATGCCTATGGAAGTTATAAAATAGACAGGGGTAACTCAGTCTCCATACATCCAGCGTACAAATTGACCAACAATGTACGCGGTATCCATGAGGGTGTTCTACTTTCACCTAGAGATTAATTCCTCGAAAAGCCGGCCTATTCACATCTTATTCTGTCGAGCAAGTCTTTGGTGGCTTCGGGAGAAGGTATCATTGGCGCCTGATGCGATGGTACTGATCTCCAGGGCCATCGCAAACGTGGCAATGAGGCCTGCGAAGCGAGGTTTCATACCAGGGCCCGCGCATTTCATGATTTGCAAGGCTTCCTTCTGCGTATTGTAGCCCGTTCCGCCACCGACCGTGCCCACTGGGAGCGAAGGAAGGTAGATGCTGATTTTAAGCGTCTTGGAAGCATTGTCATAGTCCAATGTTAATAGAGACCATGCACCCTCGGCAACGCTGGCAACATCCTGCCCAGTTGCAATGAATATTGCGGTAATAACGTTAGCTGCGTTCACATTGCTGCCGAATTGACCGTTTCGGATGCCTCCTTCTTGAGCAGCACGGTAGGTCTTGTAGAAGTCCTCTGTCGTGCACCCTAGGACACTCTGACAGGCAAAATCGGATAGTGATGCTCATGCAACTACCTCGACGCCCCTAGATTCCTTTACGGAGCCCCACGAGGGCTTCTTATCGGATGTCATATTACCCTCGATCAAAAAGCCTTTTATATTGAGCTCTGCGGCCAGTGACGAGTTTTGAAGCCAGTCGCAAGCGTGTTGAGTAGCAAATGTAACCATGTTCTGGCCCGCCGCATCGCCACATGTGTATTTGAGTATCACATGCACATTAGACTCGATGATGTGGCTCGCCAGATCTTGTAGGTGAACGTGGCGGCTGGTAGACTCGGCAGCCGTGGCCAGAGAGTCCTTGATATCAGGCAGTCTGCGGGTGAACAGGATGGCCTCGCGAGGGGAATCGAATTGGAACACCGGGCCTCGGGACATGGCTTCACCCAAAACAGAGTAATGGACACCTCCCGACATGTTAAACGCTTTGCATCCTCTGCAGCAACTCGCAATGAGAGCGGCTTCGGTGGTAGCCATAGGTGCGTAGGCATCCTCGGAGGCCCCATTGAAATCATGGATGCGCAAAGGGCCTGCTAGTCCGAGGGGCACTGAGGTGTATCCAACAAAATTCTCAATTAAGACTTTCGAGCCATCATTGTCTCTAGTGATATATTGAAGATCATCCAAGATATGCTTGAACTTCCTTGTTCTGGATGCGGCCACTGTAGTGATGGGTGAGACTGATTTGGGGCCTATGCTTTAAAGGTCTTCTCTGGGGATGCTGTAACAAAAGGAAATCGAATGTTGAGAGTTGTACGCTCGATGTGATTGAGCATTGAAACCACCATGGTTTATATCTGACTGAAGATTTCTGTAGCATTAAGACTACTAGTCATATTCACCTGCTAGTTAACCTGTATATTGCGTAGAATATCACAACTTGCTTGACTGCTCAGTTAGTCTTAATGCTTGGGGGCCATGTCTGATGACACTTAGAGCTGGTGTATTGACCCACATTCAATTGCATTCTGATGCGTATGATCTCCTGCCTTTCGGTTGTCTTTTCCAGCACAACCAGCAAATCATGTAACAGACTCAGGTGTAGGTGAGAAGCAAGGGATAAAGCCTTAGCCCATACAACCACTACTTTTACCCTGATTAGGCTACCCTCTTCAGCTCTCCTTGGATTGCGGGGAAAGATAGCAAATGAACACTACACGATTACCTGGCACATTGCCATCGACTCTGGCCATAATGACGAGCCTGATAACCCATGCTGAGAAGATCGGGATATTTTCAGGGTGTTCAAGGTTGTTGTAATGCTACATGATTCAAGCTCGTAAGTTGAACCATTGTCAGCCTGGAGAGTATGTTTACAGAGAAATCGCAAGCACCGGTTGCCCTGATGCATTAATTAGACAAAAGATTGGATCAGAGTGGAGTACAGTCTTACTGCGGTGCCAAATTCTGACCCAGCACTCCTGGGGGAAGCTTTTGCTAACCAGTCAGAGACACGGGAAAATGAAAGAACAAGCGAGGACATCATTAATAATGTAGTAGTAGCCTTTGAACACAAAGTAGTTGGAATTTGATATACATGATTCATAGATGGTGACCATAGAGCCTGGCTGACGGTCTGTTCAACCCTGATGGTCCTCGGTCTGCTGGCATATTCTCAATATGTCCTAAGCCGATATATCATCATTTAAAGCATACCAAATGATTCATGGATGAAACCGCAAACCTATAGTATCATCAGGTCAAAGAGTCTCGCCATACTTGTTATTTCAATAATTTCAACGTGGTCCCAGAGACACAGTTTTTGAGTGTTCAATAATCATTGACCATGGTAGCCAAGACAATCCACCTGCTGAAACAGTCCACTTGTGTTGTAGAAGAACACAACTGTGAATGGTTATGGGAGTATGGTTCTTGGGATGAAAGGAAGTGGAGGCTGTTTGAGGGAGGTATTTAATTTCCTGTTCTCCCTGTTTTGCATGTGACACGTTACAATCTGTCTTGCCATGAGTTAGGTTGTTGTGTAATTGAATTTTGGTAGTATACAAGTGTTCTGGCTGTACTACGGTTCGGCTTCTAGATTATTGTATTTTAGCTCCATTTCTCGTTCTTTGTGGAACTGCCATTTTTAGGGATCTGGATGGTTTCTATTTATTATTAAGTTCCTTGATCATTCTGGTACCCTTCTACTTGGCATACTAGCTAACACAGAGTACAAAGACTCCTATTATTACCACTCCATAGAGTGAAAAGAGAAAGAAAGAGGGAATAAAAAAAGAAGAAGAAGAAGAAGAAGAAAGAAGAAAGAAGAAAGAAAAGAAGAAAAGAAGAAAGAGAAAGGGCCTCATTACATAAGTTGAACCCCATAAATATTACCATAAATGGTATCCCGATTTAGGCGCCCGGCATCAAGCAATAATCCCTCGCCGTAAGGCCAACCTTAACGCCTCCCGTGCTCCGTAGGGTTTCACAATGCAGCCACAAGAAAAATTTTACCGAGTCATTCGGTCGCGGAAATGTATGGCTTATGGTGGGTCTCGGAATCGGTTCGTAGGAATCCAGATAGCTCGTCCACTATTTAGGTGAATCCTTCGAAAGTTCAAAGCACGCGTCGGGCTGTTTGCCCGATGTAAGAAAAAGATGTTTCGATGTCTTCCATACCGATCTGCAGAAATCTGGAGGAATCCACCGAGAGAATTACCTCGCGCTCGTAATTTGTACACAGTACCCGATTAAGTCTTATCGGTGTGTTCACTGGTCAACCCCACGCCTCCAGCCGCCTGGGGATCAGCATTTTGGCCGCCCACTGTGGCAGGTGGCGCGGGGTTTTCGCCCGACCGCCCACCACCGGACGAAACAGTCAACTCATTAACTTGGCGTTCTTTGTTCCGGTCAGCAGATGTGACAGAGAAAAATAAACTAATATGTAGTACTCACCCAATTCGCGGATACGCTGCCGTAGCATTTGATTTTCCCTCGAGAGCATCGTGGCTTCGGCCTGGTAGAATGCACCTTCATCTCTACTACTTCGTCGTGCTGGACTCTCACTAGTGCCCGTGATCCACTCTGATCCCTCCGGCCGGGGTACATCGGCTACTGGTCGAAGGCTGGGCGATGCAGCCTGGCTCGACGGCCGTGAGGGCCGGCGGCTAGATAGGGACGAGGTCAGTTGGGTTGAGTTTCGATTCCCTGCACCGGAAAGTGGTGGGATGGTAGTGAATGTAGATCGGTCTGAATCATCGATTGCTGTGCCGTGAGAACCCTGTCGCTGGTGATGGTGTTGTAATTGCTCTAACTGGGCTTGCTGGGATCGAATCATATGCAAAAGACGGTTCTAGGCAGGATCGAGATTAGTCCATTTTCCAGAGAGGTGGCAATTAGTCACCGTTATTGATGGGTTGGGTCATACCACTTGTGCTTCCTGTTCCTGCTCTAATTCTTGATGCAGCTCCCCCAATGACGGGGCGCGTTGGTGATGCGGGTCCCCGGTCGCAATAATCGGGCTGCCCCCGAGACTTGACGGACTGGAAGTCCGAAGCGCATGATGGCCTAGTGAGGAGCGGTGGTCGGATGGAGCCGTCGTGTCCCCAGTCGGTTCATTATTATTCACGTTAGAGTTGGCACCGGCAGCAGACCGGCGGCGCTCTGGCCCCGGCCCCCCCGTACGAGAACTGCGGGAAAGCCGACGGGGTAGTTCTGTGGCATGATCTTGATGGGTTTGACTGTTGATATTACTCATGGTGGCTGATGCAGGGGAGAACCCCGATGAAGAATGCTGGGTGTCAGATGAAGTGGGGAGATTCCGTGCTTGACGCGGGGAAGCAGAAGAAGAACGCGACGGAGGGAGTGAGTTGATATCAGGACACATTTTCGTCATCGGAAAGACGGGGAGTCATGTGATAGCGGTATGAGATCGGAATTGCTTTGTTTCAGCCTGAGAACGGAGAAATGACGAGTCGATGATAGAAAACCATCGAACTAGAATGTCAGAGAAACAACATCTGTGCCGGACTGGGAAAGGCGGAGAGTCCCAACGAAGCAGGCGGTCAACCTGCGGGTCACGAGGTCACGAGATGCGGCGTCTAGCCTTAGGCTTAGACCAGTGTCCAAAAAAGTATGTCCCGAAAGCAACCGATTGAAAGCGTCGATCTTTGACGCTCGACAGCGTACACTTTGAAAATGTACATAAAATAATAAAACAACCTACAATTTACGAACGCCACGTGAACCAATCCGATATCGCCTGTGCGATACCGGGCGCTTTCCCCTAAGATCCATTAGGTGTCATCGAACATTCCACGAAATGTATAATATTAAAATAACTCAATTCAAAATTATTCAAAAAGATCGGACTCGAGTATTTTACATACTTCCCCAGCAGAAACCTTCCTTTCTATCTAGAAACTCTGCAAAGTTTCGTCCCTGGCCTAAACAGAACTTGGCGCCCGTCCTTGGCTGATGCCTTAACAGGACTCAAGCAGCGCCGAGGTTACTAGTATTCCTTGGCTGTTTATGCTTGTTCTCACCGAGAATCTCACTCCATGTTTGCGATCTGACAGTAAGCCATGTATGATGTATAAGGGTGAAATATCAAGCTTTATACGATTCATGCAAATGATTAGTTCTCAAAGTACTCCATGTAAGTACCGCAAGTAGTGGTATGTACTAGGGTGAAGTGATGTAGTATCTGATGCTAGCGCAGAGCGGACGTATGTGGCGGCGGATGCAACCTGCTAGGACTTGGATGTCAGAACCACCTGGCGAGAGTTCTGTGGCAATGACGATCGCCCTTTATTGAAAGCTTTATCTACTATTGCTTATTTGTTTATTTACAATACGTTGTTCTAGTCAGATCGCCCGAGGCTACTCTGAGTAATGGCTTTGGTTGTGTTTTGTGTCTGACTAATATGATGTTTTGCTTTTAACTAGCAGCGTAGTCACTGAAACGTCACATTGTTTTGCCGGGGCATTCTCCACCGGCTCCATAAAGTAGTATGATTTAGGGATGCCGGAGAAAGAGTAAGTTTGCCGTAGGGCAAGTGCTATACCCGTCCACTCCATCGACAAAGGAAAGTTAAGTACTTTGGAAAGGCTTCGATACAGTATTCCAGAATGATTATTGTCTGGGGTACTAGTAATTTTTGCGCCGATGAGGCAAAATGATCCTTTCCTTATTTTTAATCCCTTCATCATTTCTTTTGTACTCTACTAGCTCTTTGACCTCTTGTGAAAGGTCGATCAACATGAGAAAGTTACGTCTATGAACGGGAAAGCAAGGGATTGACGTCATTGTACGGTTACCCCGAAAAGAAAACCCCATGGGACAAGGAAAAGATTGAGGATTAGGCCAAAAAGAAGTGGGTCCTGCTACCAAGGATTATATCCATCGCACTTTTCTGAACAATTACCATTGGACGCGCCGGAATAGTAATCACTAAATACACTTTACATGGTGTTTAGCACATTCGACTCGGTCCTTGACCGACCGTCATCGGGAAGCCACTCGTGTCTGATGCCGACCTCCCTTGCATCGGTGCGATGAACTCAACCCTAAACTCATTGACAGCAAATTTCCCCACGATTAGCTTTTAGTTCAATAAATGAAATAAATCCCGCAGAGAGAAGGACCATCCTAAAAGAAAGAAAAAAATTGTTTCTTTCTGATGCTCTAGCCTCCTGCAACTCGTATAGCCTGCATATAATTAAATAGCAAAGTGGTGTGTGTGTGTGTGAATGAGTGGGACTTACAGCCGTCCCCGTGCCCATTGCCCATTCTTTCCCGAAGCGGACATTCCTTGAATCTTTTCGGCCCAGAACGGCTTTTCCAAGACTGGTACTGCTTTGACACTACCCGTAATTCAAGTGGAGATACCGAAAAACTACATTCAACCTGACTTTATCCTGTTGCGGAATGAATCAACCGTGCTCGTGGGGAACGGTTACCGTTTGCCGCCAGTAACACTACGCATCCATGATGTAGGAAAGAGCCGTGTCCCCTCTTCTCGGACTAGTGTTATGTCCGGGGAAATTCAGATCTCACATACTCCGGACGGCGTGGCGAGTGGAACACATTTCAATCTTCCTGATTCGGCCCTGGTCTGCAACCATGGGCCAACTAAATCCGAGTAGGGTCATCCTCACTGCATGATCCATGTTGTTCACATTTGAATCTTTTTATTTTTCTTTCTTT
>ML742514.1:0-11897 GCA_009193465.1 Aspergillus avenaceus
TATTATTATATATTTTAATTACTGTATATTTAATTTACTGTTTATTATATATTTTAAATTACTGCAATTAATTTGTTTATATATTTATTTAATTATTTTAAATTTTTATCTGTATATTTATCTAATTGTTTTTAAGCTTTTATTTATAAATTATAAAATATAGTATTTTATTTATTATAGATTAATATAATAGCTATTCTACTACTCCAGTTCTGCTAGTTCTAAAAGCAGTCCTATAAATAATAATTAAGCTTCCTTCTTAAACTCTTGCTTAGATAGAACTAATAAGACCCAACTTTGTCATCAACTACTCTCAGTGCATTTAGGCACTACATTACAGGTTGAATAGATTGCTTTAATCTAAATATATCTTAAAATAAAAACATAGTTAGAAAGCTATTCCTCCTGTTTATATAAAATCCTTTTATTGTATTAATATTACTAAGCAAGTATTGATAATTAATATATAGTAAATAAGGCCTCAGGTGTTGATTCGGTGCCTGAGGCCAAGCTTTTATATAGGGCCTTGGTCCCATAACAAGTTAACTACTTTAAAAATTCTTTAACTTTTAAAATAATCTGAATTCTTTATATAAACTTCTGGACTTTATATAATCTATTACTAGAAAAAATTTATTAAAAAAATACTATACTAATACAGTATAGTAATTATATTATTTTCCTACTGAGGAAAAAGATCTAATAGTAGTATTAGACTTTAAAGAAGTATAGCAGGAAAAAATAGACTGTAAATAGAGAAACAGATAAGGAGGTGATTATTAATTAGAATGCAGTTTATTGAGGTTACTTGCTCAGAGCACTCAATCTCCTACTCACCCCATGCTCAGTGATCACCTCAGGCTGCTCAGGGCGTGCTCAGATCTACTCAGTAAATAAAAAGCAGCGAAGGGTGAGCACTAAAACAGAAAGAGTAGGCCATCGACCGTCCTAGAAAATCAAGTACGTATGTAAAAAAAAAAAAAAAAAAAAGAAAGAAAGAAGAGGAAAAAATGGAGGAAAGGAAGAAAGAAAGAGAAAATCTACCAAATCATCAATCACGACTCCTGCCGCTATTCAAGTTCACGCTTTCATCAGAAGATAGTAGCTAAGGAAATCAAATGAGGGTTCGTAATATAATGAGTGAAAAGTATTTGCGGTCAAAAAAACGGATATACAATATCAACATTTTCGACGGTCGTTGGTATAAGGCTTTGAATGAATTTAACAAGAATGAAAATAAGAAAAGATTCAGAAAGAATAGAAAGAGGAAAGGAGGGGTGGAAGAAGAAGAATAAGAAGAAGAAAATCTAAAGGAGCGATCTCAATCCCATATAGCGCCGCTGGATAAACAAAGTCAATCAAATAATATCACCAAGAATTTTTACACGCTTTCTATTCTTGCATCTTGGGAGTTTCCGTGTCGATGGCCGTGTTCGCCGTTCATTACACGGGGGGTTCTGGCCATTCTGGATTGGGCGCGATCGTCGGGTGTTAGGCGATCTCCGCGTCGTCCGACGGGGACTATGACTTGCCTTCTACCCTTTGAGACGGAGACGGAGCGAGCGATGGAGATTTCGATGGTCGGGAGGGTCTCTGGTTCTGGTTCCGGCTCTGGGTCGTCGTCTTCGTTGTGGGCGGGGCTTGGTGGGTCGGCTTCATCCTTGTTGGTTTTATCGGAGGTGATTTCATCGATAAGAGGGTTGCGGATGGCGGCAGCTGGGGAAGCTGTGGTTTTATTGTCGTTTGTCGGGGAGGTTGGGGAGAACTTTTTGCTGACGGCGGCGAGGGGCGATAGGATCGGAGACGACGCGGTCGATGCGCTGCTGGCATGCTCAGGAGGTAACTCTTGGGTGTTCAGTGGCGCCAGTTTTGGTCTTGTCTCGGTCGTGGGTGATTTCCTGCTGACCATCTCCCATTCTGGCTCCCCCTTCGGATCAACGTAGGTCTGCACGGGCTTGAGCTTCTGTAGAAGGAGCTTCTCGTCATCTGAGCCGATTGATGTGGTTGAGAGGTATGATGATACTGAGTTCTGGGGCCGATGGCCCATTGTAGGGCTTGCGGATTCGCTGTGGAGCATGACGACAACGTGGCTTTGTTCGTTTGTCGATTCCTCCTGGCGCGACTCTGCTCTCGATGTTTGAAGTCTGGGCACGGCGCAAGGAACCCGCGGTAAGTTTTGACTTCCTAGCACCTTTGACGCTTTACTCTTCTGTGTTGCTGGGAATAGCGATAACCTGGGGGAATTCGAGCGTGTCGGGGTCGGCGAGGTGGCCCGTCGTCGAGGCGGCTGCATCTCTGGTAGATCTTGAGGTTCCTAGGTTACGTTTAATACTTTGAGATCTTTGCAATTGCGAGTTTTGGATGCATTACCTCTAGATTTGGTACACTGGCGTTGCCTAGCGTTTTGCTGCGCCTGTCCATCGGAGAAGGCTCGCCTTGGTTAAGCAGGGCGCTAAACATAACGCTGTATCGCTCCATCTCAACATTTGGGATGTCGACCTGTAGTAAAGGCCCCAGTTGCGATTCGGGTTGTTGGCTCTTTTGAGGAGGTTCATGGGTGGTGCTCTGCTGCTTCTGTTCGGCCGGTTTGGCTTCCGGCTCGAGGCACGGCCATACTTCTGTATTGATGATGGGTCGAGTCTTGGGTTCGCGGGCCTGGTAGTCGACTGAATGCGAAGAACCCTGAATAGGAGCTCCATTACTGCCGGGAACCTGGACCTGGTAGAACGGTTGGTTCACGCCAGAAGCCGCGGCATGTTTCGCCTTGAATAGTCCTCCGATCTTCCTCCATTTACTCGGCTTTCGCTGCAGCTGCGATGGTTTTGAAGTTTCACGCGCAGTGACTAGTGCCTTTTCTTGCATCTGTGCAAAAGTGTTCGGTGTGTCCACCAATCGCGGGCTGCCCAAGGCAATGCCAATGTAGTTTCCCTCGCCATCGTCAGTGTCTGTTGGCGACGGTATTGCTTCAGGAGGGGGCACGGCAATCTGGAAATCAAAGCCGGGACCCGGTGTCTCTACTCTCCTGTCCTGATGGCGCCCTTCCGAGGTTCGAGGGCGCTGAACATCGCAGTGCACTTGCTGCGGCGAGGGGTGGTGACTTGTGCTAACATTCCCGAAACCTTTGAGATCATTCCGCGGTAATGCATCTGGATATTTAAAGACGGGGCTGGAAATTCCTGGTTCCCGCGTGGCACGCGGTCTCCCCATGAAAAGTCCCCTAGCCATTCTGTGTGGTTTCCGACAGAGCGGTGCAATTTTAAGATGTGTGGGAAAGCCAAGATATGAGTTAATTTTGAGAAACAAAGAAATCAAACAAGTAAACGAGTGTCGATGAACGTAAGCGGACAGGCATGAGACTCTATCTCAGCACATAAATTAAAAAAGAATGGACAGCCTTCCAGAAGGCCCTGGCTGGAACAAAATTGACAAATAAAAAAAAGAAAAAGGGAACAAACAAAGAATCAATCCATGATAAAGGAAAAGGAGGGTAAGAATGACGAGGAATTGGGCGTAGTGGAGATTGTCGCAGAGTTATGGATCGATCTAATCAGACACGGGTTGGCCAAGTGTCGCAATTTAATTTTAAGTAGATTGGGTGAAGCGAAGTATTCTCAAACAGACCAACAAAAAGTCTCAGACAGATATTGTCGCCGCTGATCTAAATGGGGCGCTTAAGACAAGAACAACGCAGAGGCGTACAGACTGCTTCCATTGGGTCGTTAATAATCTTGTCTTCGTGCCCCTTGGTTTTCTGATGAGTAGTGTCAGTGTTTTGATGGAGGCGTTGTTTGCCCTGTGCCCTATCACGATGCTTAATTTGCAGAGTGCAAATGAGCATTGAAGATGCGAAATTAAGGAACGTAATCCAAGTCTACTCCACCGAAGTCGCATGATTGGATTGTCAGTCCCGTGCCCTAATCCAAAATTGTGACACTAATTGTCAAAGCGTCTCTGACAAGGAAAGCGGTACTTCTATACAAGTCGAGGGTCCGATTCTAAACTAACCATCCGAACTGGAAATTTAAATAAACAGATGAAAAAAACAATGGATAGAAAATGTTCCAAAATTCAGGGATGAAAAAAGAAAAAGTAAATGGGACGAACCGGGTTCGAACCGATGACCTCTTGATCGCCTGTTATGGCTTAATGGTGAAGTTGAACTTCAGTCAAACGCGCTCCCAGCTGCGCCATCGTCCCATTAGGTATTTAAATTATCCTTTAGTTTGTTCTATTCCAGATGCAGTCTACTGCACAAAGAAATTGTTCCTGGCTTTTATTCTCAACTTCCTATATAAGGAAGGCATTCATTAACCCTTCCCTATAGCCGAACAACAGTGCTACCCGTTTCCTTTCCTTTTACTGTTTTACTCGTCCAATTTTAAAGTTGAATTCCTCACTTCCAAGGATACCCTTGCTTCAATAACCCGCATCCGTACATGCATATATACAAAGGCTCGGCTCCTCCCAGGATCTTGTATCACCTATAAAAACGTCTTTAATTGCCTCATGCGTTGTTTTTGTCCTTTTCATCACAACTTGTTTCTCTTATTCTCTAGCATGGAACCTGCAAATTTGGCTGGTCTTCTTGTCAACTTGTCAGTTGTCATTCTGATTGTTACTGCCGCCTCATCTTGGGTATCTAATCACAATAGATACACCATATTCTATCCCCAAACTAGTCTCATCAATGATTTGAATGAAGTATTCTGCATTCGTTGTGTATTCCCCCAGCCCTATAGGGAACGCCATATGTAACTGCTTACTAACAACAACCGCCCTTATAGCTCAGTGGTAGAGCGCTTCACTGTAAGTTATATTCATAAAAAAAATCAACCACCAGAAGTCACATATTGACTAACAATCCAGCGTAGTGTACCATCAAACGTGCTATGAAGAGGTCCATCGTTCGAACCGGTGTGGGGGCACAACCCTTCTTTTTTTTGTCCTCTTCTATCCTTTCCTTTTCTTAACTCCAATGCTACCCCGCAAACCAGTACTCTGTACATCGCGATTAAATCGGACTTGAAAGTGTCTCAATTAGATTTAATTAGATACTCCGGTCATCAATAACACCGCTCAATCTTATTTCCCAGTTGCAACGAACAATCTATCACCGATATCACCCAAGCCAGGCACAATCATCCCCCGCTCATTACATTTCTCATCTATCGCCCCCGTCCAGAACTCCACCCCCTCAGGCCAAGACTCTGCTGCCCGTTGAATGCCCGCCTCTGAGCCCAACACACTGAGCATAACGACACGCTTCACGCCCCACTCACGTAGAAGATGAATTGCCGCTTCAGCGGTAGCACCCGTCGCAACGATAGGGTCGAGAAGGATAGCGACGTCAGCAGCAGCAGTATTTACGGAAGAGTTATCTTGGCGCTGGTAGGGTAGATTGTTATAGTACTCAACCGGTTGGAGGGTGAACTTCTCGCGGAAGAGACCCAAGTGGTAAATGGGAACCGGCGATGGGAGAAGGTTGTTCATGGCTGATTTACACATCCAATGAGACACAAGCTTATTTAGAGCAGTAGGAGTGGTGAGGTACCTTCAATCATGCCCAATCCTGAACGGAGAATTGGCACCAGAGCGACCTTGGCTGGGTCAATGCCATCAGTCTCATACTCGATTCCCAGCGGAGTTTGGTCCTGCAGAGGCATTTAGCTTCATCAATTAGAGATCAGCAAGGGAACATGTAGCACTACCGTTCCCTGCTTCGTGGTCTTGAGCACTGTAGCAAGAGCTTCCACGCCGAGAATCGTCGCGATCTCATGGACGAGACCCCTGGTTTCCCGGGTAGAGGTTGATTTAGACCGAAGCTGGGATAGCTTGGCTTGAAGACATGGATGTGTAGAGATATGAACGTTTGAAGGGAGAGACATATTGACTAGACTTCTAACTGTGGTATGTGGTTGATTGCTTGCGGGGTGAGTAAAAAGGGAAGCTGAAGCTTTATTGAGGCAAAGAACGGTGAAGAAACAAGAGACCAGTTATACAAAGCAGAAGAAGTGAGGGGTTCGCATTATGTCACCTGCCCAACTATGTGAAATGTCCAGTCAGCGAGAAATAAATTACTGGCCAGAAAAAACATTCCATGTCCCCCCTTCCCCTCTTCTTCACCAGTAATGTAGGTATTAATCTTACACCCTTTTTTTACCTTTCCATGGTATTCACTTTATCTCGATTTTCCCTCATTTCCCCTCATTGTTTATCAGAAAACTGATAAGCTATCAATATCTACCCCTACTTATCAGCCGTCAAATCAACAATTAAATCATTGTTAATCCACTCAAAATACCCACTACAACCATGACCCACTTTTTCGCCGTCCAATCTTTGCCGGGGACCCAATCCTGACTTTTTCTACCTTCTTTTCTTCCCTTGGCAATTTTTTAAAGTCCCATTTTCAAGGCTAGAAAAACAGACATTTTAATATAATGGTGGTTATGTGATTATCAACTTATCTATTTCCGGAGAAAAACATGCAATCCACGGATCTCGGCGAACTAGACATTCACTTGTCCGAGACGCAAGCACCGCCTCCGACCGCAGGGCAAGCTTCGCAACGCCTAAACCTACCATCCGCTGAACTTCCTCCCACCACTGACAAGCTCCCCTATAGTCCCGTTGAACCACCACCAGCACGAAAGGAACACGTCGCAAGCCCCCTTTCCCAACATGCCACGCAATTATTTACCCTCTCCTACCTGGTCTTCTTCTCCATATTTGGGACCCTGGCACGCCTCGGCCTGCAAGCCCTCACAGAATACCCCGGCGCACCCGTAGTCACGGGAGTGCTGTGGGCCAATGTAGGAGGATCGCTACTGATGGGATTCCTTCTAGAGGACAAGAACCTCTTTCGCGAAGAATGGGGTGACGTGGACAACAAGCTCCGACGGACCAATAACGGGACTCCAGGAGACCACTCACCCCAAGATCCAAGTGAGGCAGCGAAACGTCACAAAACAATCAAGAAGACCATCCCCCTGTATATCGGTCTGACCACCGGCTTCTGCGGCTGCTTTACGTCCTTCTCAAGTTTCATCCGCGACACCTTCCTAGCCTTGTCCAATGACCTGTCAGACCCATCAGCCGCTAGCACAGTCTCGCGCAATGGCGGATACAGCTTCATGGCGCTGGTAGCAGTCATAATCACGACAGTAACGCTCAGTCTTGGAGCGCTGATGCTCGGCGCCCATCTCGCGCTCGCCTTGGATTCGCTCACCCCCGTGGTTCCATTCCGCTTCACGCGCCGGTTCCTAGATCCCATATTCGTCCTACTCGGGTGGGGATGCTGGCTGGGCGCGATTCTCCTGTCCATCTGGCCTCCAGACCGCCACGATCGCAGTGCAGAAGTCTGGCGTGGGCGTGCGGTGTTCGCTGTCGTCTTTGCGCCAATCGGTTGTCTCTTCCGCTACTATGTCTCCATGGTCTTGAATTCTAGACTCCCTACCTTCCCACTGGGCACTTTCGCTGCTAATATCGTCGGCACCATTATTCTTGCAATGTGCTTTGACCTGCAGCATGTGGATGGTATCGGGGCCTCTTCGTCTACCGCTGCAGCTAGCTCTTCTGTCTTGACCAGCTGCCAGGTGCTGGCCGGAGTCATGGATGGGTTTTGTGGCTCTGCGACTACGATAAGTACCTGGGTAGCTGAGCTGAATGGGTTAAGTCGTCGCCGGCACGCATATACATATGGAATTGTTAGCGTTGGAGTGGCGCTGGGGTTCTTTGTTGTCATCACAGGCTCCTTGCGGTGGACCCTGGGGTTTGTGGGACCAGTTTGTACATAAAAAGATCATGTATAATGATGGCTTCTATGCCTCGCTAAAAATTAATCTGTAATATACTACGAAGTCCTAGATTGTTCGTTCCTACTTGTGTGAAAAATGGATTCCCCGCTCAAACCAAATTGTATTTTGTGCTAGAATTACTTATAGTACAGGGTACTACAATGCAAAACCATGTGCAAAGCAAAAAGAAAAGTCAAAACCAAGATCAACAATGTAGAAGCAAAAAAAAAAAAAAAAAAAAAAAAAAAAAAAAAAAAAAAAAAAAAAAAAAAAAAAAAAAAAAAAAAAAAAAAAAAAAAAAAAGAATCTGCAAGAACGGAAGAGCAAAATAAAGCAAAGTTGCATCAACAATAAACTAATAAGTAATATGAGGGGGGAGACGAAACGCGAATATCAAACGGCGGGGATGGCATAAACACATAAATTCAGAACAACTCTAACTCACATACATTAAGGCAAAAGCTCAGGAGTAAAAATAGTAGTAAGAAGTATATGAAAACGAGTGACTTGAAGAGAACCTTAGAAGAGGTAAAATGAATATATAACGGACAAGGTATCAATGATCAGAGGACAAATCGGCTGGCAAATTGACCAAAAACGCTGATGCGCAGAAGGGAAGCACTAAGGATTAAGAGTGTAAAGATGAGTATCAAGAAAACAACAACTCCACCGAGTGCTAAAGTGAAGAACACACAGGACCAGCCGGGTGTCGAGATGTTGCCTTGGGTAACTGCCCGTAAAAACAAAAAAATGACCACACCGGACTCCCGTGAGCTCTTGCAAAAAGAAAAGGGAGAAACAAAGCATAACAACGCGAAGCAAGACGTAACAGATGATTAAAAGCAATAAGCAAACGTCAGTTAGGAGACACCAGCAAGAAGCATTATGCGGCGATTCGGGTCATAGCATTGCATAAGCGGAAAACACACTTTGCTGACCATCTTCTTGCTCCTCCCTTCCGACCCTTATTTCCACTATGGATCAAATGCCCTATAATAAGAACAAGAGAAGTAAAATAGAGAAGAAACGATCAGGCCCCAGTTCAGGTACGAAGTGTCAATGCTGACACCGCGCTAAGGGCCGGTAAGGTGATCAAGTATAGAAGATGATCAGCTTTTATGTGAATATCCAAACGACGTACTAAAGATTTTAGTACGCTGTGCCAACACTGGCAAGTGTTTTGGTTGGCATAGAGTGAAATGGTTGGTCCTTGGAGACACGCAATGAGTCTTCGTAGCCAACCAAAGCTTGTGAATGAAGTTTGAAAGACTCGCCCATGAGTTTGGTAATTCTATTTGCTGTTAGTATCTTCTTACTGACTTGCTGGGAATCACGATGAACTTACCCCCATACTACCACGCCGTCTAGGATGTTACCCCATACACGGGCCACGGTGGAGCTGAGTTTACCACAAGAATCAACGGCATCATCATCAAACAGATTGCGGACTTTGTTATAGATGGCCAACTCGGCCTCAGATGCAGGCTCTTCGTCATGTTCCAGGCGATAGAGCCAGAGACTCAAGATGACCATCAGATCCAAGCCACAGAGAGGATGCTCGACACTCCAGTTAGTGGCGGAAGTCTTTGCAACCCAGTTTATTCCTTGAATGGCCGCGATTTCAATACATTCAAAGCATGATTGGATAACCTTGTTCATCTCCTGGGACCGCTTTACTTTCTCACGGGCGACAGTCATGGCAGCTGCCACCTCGTAAGATGAATGATACCGCAAGGCCTCTTGAATTGACTTCAGGTCGACTTCCAACCGAGCGCGGGTGTTGCGATAGACAGCCATAGAGTTAAAGATGAGCGGATGTCCCTTTTGGGGTGTGCTAAGAGGGACAACAATTGTTTCCGGCTCGCAGACTTCAAGGGAGTTTTCCCATGTTTCCAGTGCAAGACGCAACTTGTACTCAGTAACGACATCCTGAAGAGCCTCGAAGCTACGCTTGTGGTTCCAGACCTGCAAAAATAGAGCATTGATCAAGACGCGAGTTGCAAATGCACTGTAACGTACTTGTTCACCCTGGAACAGGCAATCATGGGCTTCACGCACGGTGAGAGAAGTGGCAGAAGACAAACTACGGCGCCAAGCCTCGTCATCAGTAACATCAAGGTTCCATAGAGATTCGGAGGATGGCAGCTCCAGATTGTCAAATTCATCAAAACTCATTGCCGGAGTATGGTTGAAGGTTAGAGTAAGCATGCCGAAAAAGATGTAAACAGCATAGTAAGTGCGCCGGCACGACTCATCCTCAATCCACTCCTCCCGGGTAGGCTTAGCACCCTCACGAGCCTCATTACGAAGCTTTAATTGATAGCGATTCCCAGCAACCATGTTAGCCAGCAAACTCTTGATTGAACAGGTCCACTCTAGACCCTTCGGATCCCCACTCCAACTCTCAAAAATCATGTTCAAAAGGGTACTCTGCATAGCCCACAGAGGACACTTGCGCGAGTCGAAGTTGTCCTTGTGCTGCAAGAATTGAGTAACAAGCATTTTTGAACCGACATGAAGCATGAAGGCGGGCTGTCGCTCAAACGTGTACAGGGCGCCAATAGAGAGCACG
Organism: Aspergillus avenaceus; assembly: GCA_009193465.1. Lineage (NCBI taxonomy): Eukaryota > Fungi > Ascomycota > Eurotiomycetes > Eurotiales > Aspergillaceae > Aspergillus > Aspergillus avenaceus. The sequence continues at coordinate 10,369 of ML742514.1, forward strand.
GCAAGCAACAGTGGCGGTGAAGCAGTTGTAGGCTTGAAGGACTCCTGGTGCAAGAATGGGAGATGGTGATGATACAAGTTAAAATACGTTGACAGGTACTTGTTCAAGGCTGCAGTTGAGGGGAGTTGGAAACTCTCGGGAAGCGATCCAAGCGAATCAGCGTTCCGGATGCGCTCTATAATCATGTTTCGCTCGATTTCATTTGTGATTTGTGGAGCCTTTGGTAATGTCAACGCTTGACTGGGCCCAGGAGACTTCCGGTAGTTAACCGGACTCACAGGGCCTGTCATCGACGGATAAGGGGATAAAGCGTTTGGCGTAGAGTTACCAGATACGGGCAACGAGTTGACAAGCGAATGAAGCGAAGGCGCAAGCGCATCGCCCACCGCACCATGCCGTTCCATTCCGGACGATAGCGTGTGCGAGTCTGCACCGTTTTCTTGAGTCATAAAGTGTTTCGTTTCAACGGGGGAAACCAAGGTATCCCAAGGCATTTGGGGCAACGTCGCATTGCCCGATAGATACGATACAGAGGGTTCTAGTAGAGAACCGCGTCCGGGAGAAAACGACCGATCGGATTCAGCACGGTCATTCGCCTGACCGGTAGCAGCGGCTGCGGCCTTATGTTGGAAATCTGTCATCAACATGGCTGCAGTTTCAACGTCGACCATACCATCACTGCTTGCCTCAATTTGCTCTAATGTGGCTGGATCAATTGTGATAGAAGGCTTCGGTGGAGCAGGTGCAGGGGAGGACTTCTGAACACCAGCGCCACCACGGCGGCGTCCCTCCGAAACAAGTGGGATCCCACCATCCTTGGCGTGAACAGTACGGTCATGGCGAAGGAGAAGATCTCGACGAACAAAAGTACTGCGGCATTTTAGGCATTTAAACGGCCTCTCTTTGGTATCTGTAGGCGGAAAACATCAGCATCTATCGTTGTACTTACAGTGATTCACTGTTCCTCCCAACTAGAAATTGCAAGGCGCGGGAGCCTGTAATTCACAATGATCCCAAACGCGACCACGGCCCGCAAGGACTGAAGATCAGAGAAATGTAATAAGCGAATGGGCTACTTACGTGAACGTTCATGTCTGCTGCGGTGCTCACTTCTGCTGAAAGCGCGATTGCAAAATTGACACTTGTATTTCTTCTCTGGGGCAGATGTTTTCTTGGCCGGCGAGTTGCTGGCTGTGTTCGATGTGGACGGAGCCATTTGGTATAGACGGCACAACGGAAGCCGAACCACGAATCTTCTCAGTAAAGCGAGGGCGAGGAAGATTGCGATATCGTCCCTTTTGTGACTTCACACCGGTTCTGAAAGCGAGATAACGACAAGAAGTCTGTCGAGAGTCTGACCATTCCTTGGGGTTGGATAGATGTTGAAGGACGCAATAATTTCGGAGGTCCAGCCACAGGCGGACGGAGGGGAGGAGAAAAGAAGCGTGGCTTACCAGCCAGGAGGGGTAGTCGAAAACTCAAGAAAATAACAAACAATAAAAAAGAAACAGAAAGAGAACAATATTGAA
>ML742515.1:0-11782 GCA_009193465.1 Aspergillus avenaceus
CTTATACTCGGAGTATATGTGCCCAGACGCATTATAGGGTTATGCGGACGAGGCTAGATCATGCCCGTCAGACACTAAGCCGCTTGGAGAGGGCGGGCTGAAAGCGCGAGACACAGGAGAGCAGCCGCGGGAGGCTCGATCACCAGGAGATGAAGGCGCGGGCGGATCGAGAGGAGTCACCCATAAGGCGTTCTCATTAGGGCGAGAGTCTAGATCATACGCGGGAGAGGTTGGAGAGTGTGCAGGGGATCGTAAAAAGTCGTCGGGCGCTGGACGACCATCAGGAGAGGCTGGACTGGCGTAGTAAGTGGTCTGTACGAGACCTGAGTTGGGATTTATGGACAGAACTCGTTTGAAGGAATTGGTCTGTGCTGGGGATCCATGTTCTGGCGACGAGCCTGGGAAGGGATGATGCTGAGATGACGGATTTGGGCCATCGTTTGCTGCTTCAGGAGTATAGAAATTTAGTGTTCTCTTACTAGTTAAGTTGTATGAGATGGGACTGTTGGATAACACACCTTGAGCCTTGGACGACGGTTGATTCTTGATTTGCCCCACGAGCGCCGTTGCCTGCTTTTGGAGCTCGGCCTGTTGCTGCTGGATGTCTTCTAGTTCCTGCAGTGGGTCTTTGGAGGACATGCTGGGTTGGATGAAGAAGGCTTGTAGAAATGTTTATGTGTAATATCAGGAACCAGTTTAGGTCGCTTTGGTTGATATGACCAGTGTGAAAATTGTGTAGTAGTATGATGGATTCTTAGGGTGGGCAGACCCTACAGCTATTAAATACTTGGGATCCCACAAAGAAATGCATGAATAGTCACTCTAGGACGGCAACACAATCGGAGAAAGCCGCAAGAATTCAACATGATACTGGCATTGTTGAATCTAACAAAGAGACAAACGGTTTCATCTTGGCTGTTGCCTACAGGCTTTTCTGTGGTATTTTCCTATGGAACATGGGTATAATTATTATGTGGTGACAAAGGTTCCGAAACTCCTTTGTATCTCCTTGATTTGAAACCATTGACAACGCAGAAACCCCCCCGCCAGAGTCCATGCAGATCTTTCATTCCTGATAACAGACAAGCCTTGCACTCTTTGACCAGACTTCATACATATCCCGATGTATTCTGCACATAGACATGCTACTGACAAGTATCTATGTCAATACCCTCTAATTGCGAAAAGCTACCTTGCAACTGGCTCTTCAGTGCAGGAAGCGCCATTGACAAACCCCCAACATCAGTAAGAATGATTCGTTTGAGACTCTGACGCGAGCGGTCCAGCATCCTTAGTAAATCAACTGTCCTGATACAAGTGCAACACAGCGCTATTCGTTCTAGCGTGCTCGACAAAGCCTGGGACCGAGTGAGCTGGCTGAAGAATTCAATGGCCAGGTGTTGCGGCGCTAGGCTGAGATATAGTTTGCGGAGGTTAGGTGCATTTAGAAGTAGCTCCAGGATGAAAGAATAATTGTAAGGCGTGAGCTTGTGTTCCAGATGTAGGTTGGTGAGTGATTGCCACCCGGCCTGGAATCCAGGGCAGACCAAGAGACCCTTGGGTAGTCGCTGAATGTCCATAAGTTCAGAAGTATAGTTTACTCCCCTGCCGTACCAGAAAGTTTTCACGGGAAGAGACGTGTCTGCAATGATGTTTAACAATATACCGGCAGCATCGTCGGGGTTCAAATGTTTGTCGTCAACGGCTTCGTCCTCGGGCACGTATTTACTGCGCACGGGAGAGATGACAAACGAGCGACACTGGACGAGTCTCTCAATCAGGTCGTCGCGAAAGCGCCGGATGGTTGGTATGTTTAGAGGATCAAGAATATGGCCGGCTGCGCTGCGGTGCCATTCTAGATTTCGACCCAGATAAGGCTCGGGAGTCATCACGACCAGGCGCTGCACCTGCTCCCGCATGATTTTATTGTTCGCAATGGCATGAATATGGTCGAAGCTGCTTTGCGAAAAGTCCAGATGAATCTCTGTATAGCGCTGCGCTAATCGCACGATCGTGCGGCTGTACATATGCTGACAGGTCCCTACCAGCGCGGCTAGATCTTTTGTGTCGAGCTCGTCGCAAATCATTTCAAGTATTTCCAAGGGGGTTGTGTTTATGATTGAAAGCATGCTGATTAGGGAAATTTATTCTAGCTTGAAGTTGTTGTTGTCAATGTTCGTGAATGCGAATTCTTTCGTCATTCCTTCATAACGGCGGCAGCCTCAAGGTCCTCGGTGTACCTTGGTGGCACTATTCAACATAGCCCTAACACTCCCCGTCTGTCGCAATTGAGATGCTAATTGTGGGGTGATAAGTTGTTGCCAATGCAGAAGTCCCCAGGGTTCTCCGATGCAATTAATTTCGCCCCGTTCGATCGATCGTAAATAACATGTGCCTAGTTATAAAAAAGTCGCTTTACTACACGACAGGTGTCGGCTTCCCGAGATCTATCTGGGACCATTTTTAGTAAGTTTTAGTACCGAGTGTATAGAAGAACTCTAAATCACAGCTGAAGCGTTGAAAATAAGCTACGGATTCATGGCTCAAACCCAGCAAATACCACACAACTTAGGGCATAGCTAGGGAAATGGCCCGTAAAGCTTCATTTCGCGTGAGATCATATGGGCTGGGTTAACCTATCACGCCTTTCAAAGATGTGCCTTTATTTTATTCAATAGATAGATAGGCAACTCGACCAATTGTCTGCTTCGACTCTCTGAATGCTTCCGTGCCTTACAGCATGTTAAGAAGGAACCGCAGAGAAGAGTAGTTCACGGCCTTCGCCAACTGTTCCTGATTCCACGCTTTGGGTGCGCCCGTTGCCCCGTAATGAACAAAGGGTGGAAGGCTAAAACTAGACAATTATATGGGTACTCCAAGCTTATTTGATGATAATAATAAAAGCTCGTATTCAGGCACCAAAGTCAAAATGAATGAGCCTCTTGACACAAAGAAAAGGGTATTTTAGTATGATATAGTCTTCACTGATAGGCTAGTAGCGACGGAAACGATTCGACAGACGAACTTGGGCGGAAAGTTAGCTCAATTCCTGATCGAAGGGAACGTCCTCATAAGCGCTACAGAAAAGCCCTGCAGGCTTCGTTGAGTCCTTCAAACTTCTACTTTCTTATTCTCACGCTGCACCATGGAATCTCGGGGAAGTAGCGCCACGCGCTTCGGCTGGTGGCACTTTTTTACTGCGGTTATTTATTTTCTTAGCTTCCACACAGCGGCTGTTCGTGCATCCGAAGGCGCTACAGTATCAGAGTCCATGGGACTGTACGCAGACAGTTTTATTAACTCGATGGACACGAACAGTAGCTCGGAGAAGCTCGGAGCTTACATACTTCCACGCAGACCGCCTGGATCAAATTCCGCTTCACCAGGGATATTACAAAACCATGAGTGGCAAGATAAAAAGGGGGCCTTCGTTCACGGGGTGTTGAAAGATTGGGAAACTGGTGTTGATCCAAAAACGTGGACCTACGTCGGCGAGGATGCGGTGGCGGGTTGGAGCCATTACGGACAAGGCATCAGGTTCAGATGTTCCTGTAGCAAGCAAAGAGTATTGCTTCTACAGACTGCATGGAAGAACGTTCATAAGATAGTCAGAAAAACACTTCCCTATAGACAACGACCGCGCGCTGACCTGATCTTTGCAATAGCTGGAAGACACGGAGATCGCATTACAGAGGCTTCAACGATTTTACGCCACTAACGATCGGTCACATCTTCACACTCCCCAAGCCCAAGCTCAGCTACTGTTATTTAAAACTCTGCACCCTGTTTCGGCCCGGGATTCCCAATCGGCGATTCGTGTCCTTTCACAACTCAAGGGTGAGCTGTTCTATTGCTTAACGGGAAGCCAGGTCAGGGCTAATTATACCCCTTCCAGTGTATACGACGAATATAATTAAGGCAATCACTCATAAAAGGGGATATAATGTGGAGATCTACTGCCACGATCTGGGCCTTGAGATGATAAGACCCGGAGAAGCTCTGGCATTTCAGAAGATAACATGCCCTCCCGATAGATTTAGTAGGTCGAGCTGGTCTTTCCGCGATCTGTATGACAAAAATAAGCATGGAAACGATATTAGTGAGTTTTTCATAGTCCTCATTACAGCGTTCCTTGCCTCCGGGGTTGACTATGCTTAAAAAGAAGGGGGCAAGATCTGAGATATATGACATCCCAAAGCTATATTAGTATCCAGCTAATAGTTACTATAGTGGAGTGGGCCTCTAGAGTGGATCCTAAGGTGAGATTCACTGCACGGAGGTTCAGCTACTGCGATGAAGCTTTCTACCAAAGGCAACCGAAAATTTCGCTGGTAAAGGCAGGTCGGAACCGACACAGTTTCGATCTAATCGCGTTCTGTGGATCCAATTTTCGGTTGGATTGGAAAATGCATGTTGAAGCTTGAGTGTTCAAAAAAACCAGCACGCTTCAGAGTACCTTGGACCGTACTCCGGAAGGTAGTTTACTTCAGCTTTTCGCTCGCTCAAAGAGTATCCATTCCGGCAATGCACTCCGTGAGTTGAACAACTGTCCAAGTAAAAGTTGCGAAGTTAACCTTCTGTGTACGCCACAGATGAACCAGGTGAAGATATGTCCACCGATACTCGATTAGCGAAGTCGGTGATATCTGGGGATGATATGTGGCAACGGAGCCTTGACTTGGGAAAAGCCGCCCCCCAGAATGCCATGAATGATCCCCTCTCATTCGTAATGCTCGCGATAGGTAAGCAAGCAGGACCGTTCTTTCCCGCCCCTTTCTCGTCTTCCCCCTTGGCCTCGATTTGATTGGCTAAGTTGGTCAGGCTTTTCTACAAACGCATGCGAGTGGTCTTCAGGGAAATGTGAGCGTATAGGTAATTCACTTCAGAAGTTACAGATGGCACTGCCAGAGCTTCACCAATAAGCTTTGATCAGCTTGGAAAATCCACAATCAATCGTTAACTGTACATGATATAAACTCTGGACCAACCAACAAAAAAAAAAGAGTAACAGTTACCTGAGAGATTACTATCGAATCGGCACATATGACATGCAAATGACTTTGGTGCCTGTTGTATCTGTGGGACTATGATGGGGTTTGTTGCTGTACAATCATGCATCATGACATGGTTAATTAGGGAATGAAAGGGCTATCTAGTTATAACTTGTTATACATGGCTACGACTAAGCTATGCAAAACTGATACTAAATATCATGTGACATCAAATCTCTTGCTTCAATGTTTGTAGTGTTTGCACACTCCACATGTGACTGAACTTTTCGGTCATCACACCGCTTTCCTTCTGTCTTGTGATCAGTTATCTTTCTGGCCTGAGGTTATCAAAAGAACTGCTCGATTCTACCGCCTTCTGTTTCCTTATGATGACTAACATTATCCGCCTTAGGCAACTGTCGGGTGGTCTTGTTCTTTATGCTAATGCGAGAATAAGAGGATACAAAATTAGAGACAGATAGCTACACTCTGTAGGCAATATGTACACCATTTGTATTTCTGTAGGTAACCTATGTTGGAAAATTTGTTAAAATATCATCAGGGGAGGAGATTGTCAATGAAAATGTACGTAATTTGGCAAGATAGATATAGAACCACAATGAATGAGACAGGACTATCAATGTATTAGGGCTGCTGGAAGCACACTAGTATTATTATCCGGGAAGCAATGGCGAGAAGAGGAGCAGTTGAATATCTCAATCAGTGAACGCGGGAAATGCTGGAGTGGGAAAGAGAGACGGGAATGCCTATGCTCCTTCAGATTGTCCTTTCTTATGCTTCCGATCCTGGTGGTTCTTCAGATTGTCCTTGCGATTACAGACTCTTTTGCAACCTAGCTCAGGACACTTTTATTGCTTGGGATTCTCATGGAGTGTTTCCACATGGCGAGATAAATCAGATAGGCGGCGGAAGCCAAGGTGATGAACGTAGTCTTCGTGTCTGCATTTGTAAGACCGGTCGCCGCGATCGCTGCTAAATCGGAGAAGAATAACAGTTAGAACTTAGTGCTACGGCTGTATTGAACAATGTGGGGCTAGACATGGAAGACATACCCTGATGATTTACTGCTTTTGCATCCCTTCTTAGCCTTTCGCGGAGCGGCGGATTTAGGTCTTCCCATTTCCATGGTTGAGACTGGCGTCAAGCCGCTGCTGGCCATGGATTGGGAGCGACCATCAGCGGCGTGGTTTCTGAGGACATCGACTTGAGGGTATGCCACACTATCATGGTCAACCATGGGATAATCCATGGAGACATCGGTGTCAGGCTGTGTGAGTGACCACGGGTTGGTATAGGGTTGTTCAGAGACCGTGGCTGGGAATGAATCGAGAAGAGGTTGCTGTAAATCCGGATTATATGAAGAGGGTTCCGGTAGTGTAAGGAGGTCATTGATAAGAAGATCAGAAAGAGCATTATCCCAGTGGTTGGATAGTTCAAGGTCCCAAAAGAACCCTTGCTGAAACGGGAGTGAGTGATTGTTCATGGCAATGATTGTAGTAGAAGATGTGAGGGAAAAGGAAGCGAGTTGTAACTTGGGGGAAGGCAGAGCTCAATTTGGTAGCATATTTAAAAGAATGACGCCTAGGGCGACTCCTTTTTAGAAACAGCCCTGAATCTTCAATGAGACACTCTCGTTGTTTGATGATATGATAGGACTAGGTGCCTGCACAGCAGAGCCACATGGAAGCAAGATGGAACGCTTAAAAAATGGTGGTGGCGCGTGCCGGGGGAAAAAGACCTAATAAAAACCACTTCAGTTTGAGTGATGTCACCAGCGATTGCCAGACTGCAGATTTGATCTTCTTGCATTAACTGTGCCATGACTGCCAGATTTAGTAGCCCCTTGTCATATCTCGGAAACATATGCCTACTCACTGGAAGAGCAATTTGAGCTGGGCTGACTTTTCTCATAACTCAGAGTAAAATGGTGTTTTGAGGCGTTGAGACGACAAATAGAGAGTCTAGGCAACTTCTTTCCAATTAAATGGCATACCCTTGTCGAAATGGGACTGTGTGTTTGTTGGAGGCGAATCATGGTGCTTGGTCAAGAGACTTAAACTTACATGAGAGACAAGAAACAGTAAAAAGCATAGATGGTTTGTATTGATGAAGAGGAAAAAGGAAAAACGGACAAAGAATGAAAAGGAAAAAAGCAAAAAAGAAAAGAAAAGGAAAAGATGACAGGGCTCAGCGGGTTGAGTACGAAAAAGGAAGCGACACAGCTTAGGGCAGAGAGATTGAGCGACGTAGAAGCAATGAAGGATCCAATCAGTAAATGCGAGGTGTCAGCCTCTAAGCTCCAGAAGAAATAAGACGGATGTCATATTCTCCCAGGCGTAGAAGTTACCAGGCACAGTAATCACATGTACCTCTATTTACTATCCCAACACAAAACAAACATGTAAAAACCATCAGATTATTATAGACATGCTTTGTGCCCCTCACAGACCCTTTTTAATCATGTGTCAAAAGTTAAGTCTCAGCAATACAAGATGAGTCAGGTGTGGTCGGGATGTCTCAGACTGTGAGCTGGCAGTTCCCCCTCTTCTCAGCCCCTAGTACTCAGGGGAATGTAACAGAGAAAGAAATTCGTAAGATTCAGTCCACACGCAGATACGTTTTGTTGTTATTACTCGCATTCTAGGAGCTCCAAACTGCCCTTGTTCAATATTGCACACAGAATGGTATACCCATGTGAGCCGTTCGTGCCCCAGGTGCCTTCCAGAACGAGCCCCCTAAATGCCTCCGATCTCGGTATAGAGCCTTGGCCATTTCCCGCGATAAACTTTCCGGCGACCCAGAGACCTCAGCCTGATGCCATTCTATCCCGCTAAGCTGCGACTTCTTCCTTCGCCTACTCGAATGTGTCAGTATCGCCTCACCACATGCCACGATGAGGAACTTCAGCGATTTTCGATATTGGACCGCCCACGATGCGTCTGTCAAATTGACCCTTATAATAGCGGAAGATGGAGAGTCAGACGGACTGAAAATTCCCACAAACCTGAAAGCCGCGAGAGACTTGGATGATAGCTATCGGTGTGGGTGTGTCCTTCAGTTCACATGTGCTAGGGCTGGGAACAGTCGGTATTTGGGGAGAAACAGGTGCATAGTGGATCTTCACGGCTGATTCACGATTCTCGGGCTTGCAATGATATCTAGAAGCGCAAAAACGCGTTTTACAATGCGACTAGACAGGATGATCATTGTTTAATAGTCGAGAAATAGCGAACCAGGCTTTCGTTCTGTGACAAAGTCCATTTGCGCCGTCCATTTCCTTTATTTCGGCGATAACATCCCATGTGTCCTCACCCCCGGAAATACAAGCAAGTCTCAGCTTCAGCGCGGTGCCATCACCATGGAACCCCGATAGTTCAAGTCCCTAGTACATTCGAGACTGAACGTGGACAAGCTGGAAAAGCCCCATCTGCTTCTCAGACAATGTCATGGTGCCAGATCTTGAGCGTCGCATAGCCTTGAAGCCTACCGTATATTTTGTGCCGGCCAGTCAGGTCGAGATGGAAAGGGATAGAAGATCACGATTCATGATTCCAGTATAGTGGTCGTTAAATTAGGGCTACGGCGGACGATCGCTTGATAAGTTGATTAGCATTTAGCGCCAAAATCGATTTTCTATGTATTTGCTAGCAATACCAAGACTAATTTTTTCCTTTCAGATTTGGTAATGCAAGTGTGCTAGATTCACTTTCTGCTTTGATTTAATTTATATAGTACTTTATACGACTCAATCGATCAATTAGTTAAACCTTGAAGCAACTGGATAGTTATCACTAAAATCCACTCTGTATGGTAATCTGTATAAAGAAGATACAACCTTCTTTCACAAATTATAATCTAAAAAAAATGATAACATAATAAAAAATAAATGAATAAATAATAATGGAAAGAAAGAAAGAAAAAGAGCACTCCAATTAAACAGATGTTTTTTTTTTTTTTTTTCAAAGGTTTCAATATACTAAATCAAGGATCTTCTGTACACTAGTGATGCCATTGCGCAGGTCAGTCCTCCACCGGCAAGTCTGTACGGTGAACTGGAATATGTACGCTGGCTTGGAGGTTGGAAAGCCCCCGGATCGGTCCCCCGGCCGGGCCGTCACCTGGGACGGGCCGCTCGGGGCTGAGACCGGTCACCGGAGTGCTTTTCATCCCCCACATATTTGCTATACATAGTACATACTATCCCTAGTCACCGGTATTCCAAAGATTTATCACGTAATGACCCGTATATTATAGGGGCGTTTGCAACATAATATTTATTACCCAGAGTCGCTAATAAATAACTAAGACTATAAGTAGATTTTCAATCATTAGATAATAACTTTTCCAAAACTTGAAAGCAATACAACTTATGTCGTCATTTGCGATGAAAACAACTTTAAAAATTAAAATGGAGTTGTAAGTTGTACACCCGCAACAAACGGCTTAGTTTCGTATGATGTATCATATAGAGTGACATCCTTCTACCTGCATAATCGACAGCAATCCACGTTGTCAAGCTCCCAATGCACCTTACAAGTTACAACTCCTATACACGAATACAGGCCAGTGGATCAACGTTCAAGGCGCTGCGTCGCAATGTTATGTGACTTGTAAAGCTGTAGCATGCAATTTGCCACGATGTCACTGAGAAAGCTAGGTATTTTTGCTCATGTGGATTATGTTGAACTATGGAGTTTTAATCCTTTTTTTTAGAATAATTTTTTCTCTTGTTGTTATAGGCCTTTAGTTTGATCTTACTACAGGGTCTGCAGTGGCCGGTAAGTCATGTGATGTTAAGTTCACCAACCAATTAGAAGCCAGAAGGTCGAAAAGATAGTCTAGACTTATTTGGTCGCTTTCGGAACGGGACTAGCTGATTATCCGATAATCAGCTATTTATCCATTGGTTGGATTTATCCGGATCTAACCGAAGATCTTATCGCCAGCTCATTTTGATCATTTTGGAGCACGGGCAAGACCCAGACAAGGAAAAGAATTCCAGGAGCTCCATTGAGAGCAAATGAAGATCAATTCCTTGCGTACCTAGCTCCTACTCTATAAGCGCTACCAAGCGCTCGTGAATTAGGAAAGGTTACGTTGCACTTTTCCCAAAATAGGGTAATCTGCGGTTACATTGCATCAATTAGGGCCGGAATGGCGTTCAGCTGTGAAACGAGTTTGTTCACACCGCACCCCATGCATTAGAATCCTGGATTATTAATGGACCCCAGGAAGTTGAACAACATAAGAAATTTCAATTTAAATTACAGCCCCATTCCAAGACCTCTCTCTCTCTGTCTCTCTATTTTATTTTATTTTTTTTTACAAGTCGAATTTGAAAGAAGTCAAATTCATCGGTTGCGATTGAGACAATCACGGCGCCAACGCTATAATGACAACCCAGTCCCCAAAACCATGGGGTTACCGATGGCGATCATCTAAAGCGTTTATCATTTCTACTGTTACGATCGCCTTGTTTGCTGGTATGGTTGCGTCCCCGCATTCGCCCCATATTGCTTACTTTCGCCCTAGAAACCTTCCTCTTTAGCTTTGTAGTTCCCATCCTGGGATACATGCTCGAGATTCGTCTTCGCTTAGATCCATCAAAGACCCAACGCTTTACAACCGCTATAATGACCTCTCACGGCTTCATATCTCTGGTTGCCGCTCCCGTCATCGCGCACTACGCCGACAAAACACCAAACCGGAAGATTCCATTACTGATCTCTCTCGGGGTCTGTCTCACGGGCACCCTATTAATCGCTTCCACGTTCTCTCGTATTTAACCCTCGACTAAAATGATAGATTACACAGCATCACTAACCCTGTTGCAACGCAGTTGAGCTCCTGTTCGCCGGACGCGTTCTACAAGCGGCGGCCGGGAGCGCCGCCTGGATCGTAGGCTTCGCGACCCTAAGCGATAATGTTGGCCTCGAGCACATGGGCAAATTGATGGGGATGTCCATGTCATTCGTGGCAGCGGGCACTATTAGCGGTCCCATGGTATCCGGCACACTCTTGCAATTATTCGGATATTGGCCGACATGGAGCGCCCCCGTAGCGGTCGTCTCCTTGGATATTGTCGCGCGGCTGATCATGATCGAGCAACGCGAGTCATCGCCCAGCGACCCCGAAATAGCCCCCATATTATCAAAGACAGACCATAACGCCGAATCCGAGTCAGACGAGCGATCCGCACTGCTCCCCCCATCACCCCAGCCGATCATGGAACCGGTCGCTGACACGGAGGTCTTGACATCGCCCTCCGCGTTCTACTGCACCATGATCCGCGACACCCGGGCGGTTGCCGCATTAGCCAACACCCTCCTTTTTTCAGGCCTCCTAGGCGCATTCGATGCCACCCTCCCCCTTCACCTGCGCTATGTCTTCCACTGGGAAACCGGAAAGGTAGGCATGATTTTCCTCGCCCTGCAGATTCCGTCGATCTGCCTCGGCCCGGTTGTGGGCTGGCTCCGCGATCGCGTCGGGGTGCGGCCCACCGTCACGCTAGGCTGGGTACTCATGGCGCCGTTACTGTGGCTCATGGGAGTGCCAGGCCATCACAGCTTCCCCTGGGCGAGTCCAGAGTCCCACGGGGAATCGATTTTCGTCGCTGCAATGTTCGGGTTCGGTACCGCGTTCACGTTGGTCCGGGGTGCCGGTACCATGCAATTAGTCGGTGAGTTGACTGATGGCTTCTGCGCTTTTCAACCCGTGTGCAAATCATGTACTGATGACTTGTTTTTTTTTTTTTTTTTTTTTCTGGTTCC
>ML742516.1:0-11780 GCA_009193465.1 Aspergillus avenaceus
TTTTTTTTTTTTTTCGTTTTTTTATATCTTGTTATTATTCGGACTGAATGATCTGGATTGAGATGGTGTAATTTGGAATCAAACTCAACCATTTAATAATCTTTTCTAGAAATTTATATATTTATCAAAGGACAAGGATTGAAATAAAAAGAAATGAATGAATGGAAAGATGTCATGGGAAGCTAGGGATCACGTGGGGCCCGTTTTGCGGAGACCCAAACAACCCAAACAAGCCAAACATCATCCCCAAAAGACCGCATCATCGGATTACTTGAACTTCTACACCTTCTGTCATCCCCTCTTCTTCCAACTCCCCCCACTCTTGACCTCTCTTTCGCATTTTCCTCCTCTCTGGTAGCTGGTCCATAGGAACTCCACAGTCATGGCGTCCGAATTTGTTGACCCCCGGATGACCTCCATTAAGCCTCGCATCCGTTATAATACCATCGGAGGTATCAACGGACCGCTGGTCGTCCTTGATAACGTACGCCTCTCTGAGCTTGATCGCACCAGAACAAGCTGTCAGCGCTGCAGATGAACCCATCAATACTAATCAATAATGCCTGGATTAGGTCAAATTTCCCCGATACAACGAGATTGTATCCCTGACCCTCCCCGATGGAACCGAACGATCTGGTCAAGTCTTGGAAGCTAGAGGTAGGTTTGATCGGATCCACTCGATGCGATAGAAAGGATGTCAGTCATAGGTTGCTAATGGACGGACGTGTGTGAACAGGAAGCAGAGCTGTCGTTCAGGTGCGAAGTCCTCTCCGCAGCCGTGATCCCTTGGTCTAGATTCCCTTCGGGTGGGGCGTTAACGTGATGTCGCGATTAGGTGTTCGAAGGTACCCCAGGTATTGATGTGAAAAGGGTAAGCCCTCAACGGTGAGAAATCGATTGGAGGACCCCGTGCTGACTCCCCTCTAGACCAAAATCGAGTTCACCGGCCATAGCATGAAGCTGGGTGTCTCGGAGGACATGCTGGGTCGTGTCTTCGATGGTTCGGGTCGGGCCATTGATAAGGGTCCCAAGGTGCTGGCGGAGGATTACTTGGATATTAACGGTCAACCCATCAACCCTTACTCGCGAGTATGTACATGCTCTTCCCCCGGGGAATCGATGCGATCGCGGATCACTGACGGCCGATCGTTAAGGTTTACCCCGAAGAAATGATCTCCACCGGTATCTCGGCTATCGACACCATGAACTCCATTGCCCGTGGTCAAAAGATCCCCATTTTCTCCGCCTCCGGTCTTCCCCACAACGAGATTGCCGCCCAGATCTGTCGTCAGGCCGGTCTGGTCAACAGACCGACCAAGGACGTGCACGATGGACACGAAGAGAACTTCTCAATCGTTTTCGCAGCTATGGGTGTGAACATGGAGACCAGTCGTTTCTTCACTCGTGATTTCGAGGAGAACGGCAGTATGGAGCGTGTCACACTGTTCCTGAACTTGGCAAATGACCCCACGTACGCCCCCATTTGCATCGTCATAAAGGGCGAATATTGACCCTTTCTCCTACCAGGATCGAACGTATCATCACCCCTCGTCTTGCTTTGACCACCGCAGAGTACTACGCCTACCAATTGGAGAAGCACGTCTTGGTTATCATGACTGATCTGTCCGCGTACTGTGATGCTCTTCGTGAGGTCTCGGCGGCCAGAGAAGAAGTGCCCGGTCGTCGTGGTTACCCTGGTTACATGTATACTGACTTGTCGACCATCTACGAGCGTGCTGGACGTGTGGAGGGGCGTAACGGATCTATCACCCAAATTCCTATTTTGACCATGCCTAACGATGGTGGGTAGTTTTCGATCCTCTATGATGACTATTGGCTAATCATGTTGCAGATATCACTCATCCTATTCCTGATTTGACTGGTTACATTACTGAGGGTCAGGTCTTCATCGACCGTCAGTTGTACAACAAGGGTGTCTACCCACCCATCAACGTCCTCCCGTCTCTGTCCCGTCTGATGAAGTCTGCCATCGGTGAGGGCCGTACTCGTAAGGACCACTCTGATGTGTCCAACCAGCTGTACGCCAAGTACGCCATTGGACGTGACGCCGGTTAGTCTGCCCGCTTTCTAGTACCCCCATTGGAATCCCCAATACTGACAACTCTCGCCTCATTTAGCCGCCATGAAGGCCGTCGTCGGTGAGGAAGCTCTTTCCTCCGAAGATAAGCTGTCTCTCGAGTTTCTGGACAAGTTCGAGCGCACCTTCATCAACCAGTCTCCCTATGAATCGCGCTCCATCTTCGAATCCCTCGACATCGCCTGGAACTTGCTCCGTATCTACCCCAAGGACCTCCTCAACCGTATCCCCAAGCGTGTCCTGGACGAGTTCTACGCCCGTTCCTCCCGCAAGATCGCCAACAAGGACACAAGGGACAACACCGTTCCCGAACAGACCCAGTCGCAGACCGGCGATCTCATCGAGGCTTAGGTTTCATCTTTCCGTGAAGAGGATCCGTGAGCTGGAGACGAAGAGGGTGATCTTTTTTTCTTTCTTTTTTCTTTTCCCTTAATTCTTCTATATTTGACTTGTGTTGGTCCTGAGATATCTTTGATCGTGTTTCTCTTACCTTGGCATGTTATGCTGTTCTGCTGTGCGTACTACGACCCTTTGCATATACTCTTATCGTAGTTGTATATCATATAGCTCATTACCATCTTCTTGTTCCGGAATCCTAACTACCGCGGACGAAAGTCCTAGGTATAGATGAATGATTAAAAACGACACATTTGCATTGTAGGATATCCAGACACGAAAAGAGCTCTCTCTTAGCGGAAAAAAAAGATTACAAAAATGGAACAAATCAGAACAATAACTCGAACTTTTTTGCTTTTTCAAAAATCGACTTCTTTGAGCGACGTCTATCAAACCAATCAAAGGCTATTATTATATCTCAAAAGTCCCCCAATGTCTATGTCGAATTGGTCACGTGGTAAGCAAGTTAGAAACGCAGATCCCAGCCGATCTTAGGACCCAAGCGGGGCAGTTCATCGGCAACGCTCTGGACGTCCTTGTCGCCTCTACCGCTCAGGTTGAGGACGATGTTCTCGCCCTTCTTCATGGTCTTGGCGAGCTCCATGGCGCCGTGGATGGCGTGGGAGGATTCGAGGGCAGGAATGATACCTTCACACTGGGAGAGGGCACGGAAACCGGAGAGCGCTTGAGCGTCGGTGGCGGCAACGAAGGTAGCACGGTCGCTGTCCTTCCAGTTGCTGAGCTCCGGACCGACTCCGGGGTAGTCCAGACCGGCGGAGATCGAGTGGGTCTCGGAGATCTGGCCGTGCTCATCCTGCAAGACGTAGGTGCGGACACCGTGCAACACACCTTTGCTACCGCCGGAAAGGGTAGCGGAGTGTCTGGTGGTCTCGACACCGTCACCACCGGCCTCGACACCCAGCAACTTGACGCTGGTGTCCTTGGAGAATGGGTAGAACATGCCGACAGCGTTGCTGCCACCACCGACACAGGCAACAACTGCGTCGGGCAGCTTACCGATCTGCTCCTTCATCTGTTGCTTGGTCTCGTCACCAATGACGGACTGGAAGGTACGCACAATCGTGGGGTAGGGGTGAGGACCGATAGCGGAGCCGATGATGTAGTGAGTAGTATCCAGATCAACAACCCAGGCACGGAGAGCCTCGTTGACTGCATCACGCAGAGTGCGGCTTCCCGCATCCACAGCCACCACAGAGGCTCCGAGGAGCTTCATACGGAAAACGTTCAGGGCTTGACGACGGACGTCCTCGGCACCCATGTAAACAACACACTCCATGCCAAACTTAGCACAAACAGTTGCAGTGGCGACACCGTGCTGGCCCGCACCCGTTTCGGCAATGATTCTCTTCTTGCCCAGTCTGCGAGCGAGGAGGATCTGACCCAAAGCGTTGTTGATCTTGTGAGATCCGGTGTGGTTCAGGTCCTCACGCTTCAACCAGATGTTCGCCCCTCCCACATGCTCCGTGAGACGGTTGGCGAGATGCAGACTGCTAGGTCTACCCATGTATGGGTAGTAAGAGCGGTACTCCTCCCAGAACTTGGGGTCATTCAAAGCCTGTTCGAAGCCTCGCTCCAACTCGGCCAAGCAATCCATGAGAGATTCAGGAACATACTGTCCACCGAACTCACCGAAACGGGATGGCTGAGCAGCCGGGTTTCCAGTACCATTGAGGGCATCGAGCTGATCGGCCAAGCCAGGTCCAGAGGGAGCGTCCACGTCGGTGACGACTGCGGTAGGCTGAGACACAGCCGGCTCCTGCTTCTTCTCTACGAAATCGAGCACATTAACCTGGCGGACCACGGCACCCTGGGCGTCCCTCTCGATTTTGCGGCCGGTGACACTGGAGAGGTATTCCTCGGCATGCTTAGCAGCCTGACCAGCAGGCGCTTTACCCAAAATAGAGATAATCTGACTACCAATGACACATCCCTCGGCAATATCCTGGACAGTCAAGAAATGTTCACGGGTGCTAACACCAAATCCAAGTGCAGCTGGGACATTACCGGACCAGTTGTGGACACGGGACAAGAGCTCGGGCAGGTTTGCGCTGAGCTTTCCGGTGGCGCCGGTGACACCCATTCTGGAGACGACATAGATGAACGAGTCGGCGATCTTACACAAAAGCTTCATACGAGACTCGGAGGTGGCAGGAGCGATGAGGGGAACATAGGACAGACTAAGTGCTGTTAGTAAGCTTGAGGTACGCAGTGGAATTTGAATTGACTCACCCAGTGCTAGTGCACAGATCTCTGAACCGGACAGCCTCCTCAGGGGGCAGGTCAACCATGATGAATCCATTGACACCAGCCTCCTTACAGTCATTAAGCATACGCTCTTCACCATACCGCATCATTGGGTTATAGTAGCCCATCAAAAGAATTGGAACGCTTAACCCTCTGCGTCTAGCATCGCGAACCATTTGTAGAACTGTTGTAACTGTGACACCGTTTTCCAAAGCCTTGGTGTTGGCCGTCTGAATGGTCGGACCATCGGCAATAGGATCCGTGAAGGGTACACCCATTTCAATGATATCTGTGAAGGGTTGATTGCCCCTATCGGTCAGTAATTGCAGTGCCGACGGTGGCGGGGTACAGGCAGGGAGGGGCAAGGTTCACGCACCAGCGCCTCCATTCTCCAAACCGAGGAGGATATCTACTGTCTCTTCAATAGTCGGGTAACCAGCAGTGATATAGGCGACAAGAGCAGCACGCTTCTCCTGTTTTGCCTTGGCAAATGTGTTCTTAATCCCCTCCATGATTGTCGGTGACTGTTGGAAATGTGGGGGGAGAGAGGGGGGCAATGATCGACAATTGACAGATAAATTCTAAAGAATGGGGTATAAATTGGAGAGAGGTAATGAAGGCCCCACGAAGATGGAAATTGAATGTGAATAGGAGGGGGGAGGAGGGGGGGTGGGGGAAGTGAGGAAAAGAAAGAGGAAAAGAAGGACAAGCAAGGGAGAGAGAGAGAGACTTGTCTGTGTTTGACTCACACGGGGTTTGATTATCTCCGGTCGAATTGCATTTCCATCCTGTCAGGTGATGTGGCGATAAGATAAGCCTTTCTCACTCAGTACCGTATTATTACCGGGTTCTTTTTATGCATCCTTTCAAGTTATGAAACCCTAGATTGAGTAAAGAGTATTAGCCATTAGATACTAGAATATATATCACACAGTAGTATATATACTATAACCCCAAACTCTCAATTCAATCACTAAAACAGACAGGAAGGAAATTCACATAGGCCCGTAAGCCCCTGATATAACAGTATTCACAGACGCCAAAGCTATGCATATATAGAAGTCGGCAACCACACAATAAGTAAATAAAAAAAAAAAAAAAAAAAAAAAAAAAAAAAAAAAAAAAAAAAAAAAAAAAAAAAAAAAAAAAAAAAAAAAAAAAAAAAAAGATTAAATAAACCCAACAGCAGCTTCTCTTCATCCGTAGATAAAAAAAACTCGGAATCTAGCGCAGATTCCAGCCTTGTGTGACAAATCTCACAAGGCAAATATCCAAAGACACATTTCACACTTTTTTTTCTTCCTTCGCCGTCCCAGATGTTTTTAAAATCCACCGATCCCGAATACCCAGACCTGCGAAACCAGAAGGAACGACAGCAGCGCCGTGCTATGCGAGTTAATTGTACAACAATCGTGAAAGGAGTGAGATCCCAATGCCCCTGTAATATGCAAATGCCAAAAGGAACGGACAACAAATTGTCTATAATGTGTCATGTCAACCGATGTGACGTGGGGAATTAAAAGAAACAAAGCGAAGAGAGCATCAATCAAAACAATTGGGGCATCAAGACATGAGGTTCTATAAAGGAGAGACATAGGATCATTGAAGTGATCATCAAACAGTAACGATAAACGCTGCAGCCGGAATACAATATTCCCAACCATGTAAGACATTATTAATGACCCAGCGCCATTGCTTCATAAGGAGTGACAATGAAAGGTGCTAAAGTGAGAACAACCCAAAAGAAAAACGGGGGGGAAGATGACAAAAAGCGTGGAACCGGTAACGCCTTGAAATGCAGGGGAAAATGACAAGCATATTAGAAGATAAACGCTAATGAGAAGCATCCGGTACAGAGTAGGGCATCGGAGGCATGTAATTGTAGCTCGGGGCTCCGTTGGTGCCCGGCGCATTGATGAGCGTATTGACCTGCCAGGTGCGATTGATAGGCGCATTCAGAGGAAGTGAATTCTGCTGTTGGCAGGCCGCTGGATATGAGTAGGGTGCCGCCATGCTATGATAAGGCTGGCTAACAGCAGGCAACACAGCCCGGAGCTCGGATGCGCCGTGCATGGAAGGCCCATGATGATGTGCCGTGGGGGAATAGGCCGGGGCTGAAACGTGAGAGCCGTAAGTAGTCGATGGCCCAGTATCGGAGACAGACTGGGGCGATGCGGCATTAGGTGGTTCGGTACCCGAATCTGATGCTGCACCGTTGCTTGTATAGGTGGAGCTAATGGGTGTAGGAAGCGCGCCGGCCGTCGAAGAGTAGCTTGCAGACTGCGCCAACAAAGGATGTTAGTAACGAAAATCGTTCGTATATATACCTCTAGCTCAGACTTACATATTTTCCAATGATCTTCTTCAGTGCGTGGGCAAGTATCCGCCATGGGAAAACCTTGACATCCTTTTCGATATTGCGGGGTTTCGGTGCGGGGAACCCCATGATGACCTTGAAGAAGTCTTCACTGTCAGACTTAGCCTTTGAGACAGTAAGAGGCCGGAAGCCTTCCAGGTTCCGCCGTATGCGATTCTTTTCCTCGACGGTGAACCGAACCCCAACAAGTGACTCGAGCAGATATATGGTGTCAACACTCGTTACAAAGCACTCATCTTTCCCATCCCAGTAGATGCAACTAATGCAGATGCTGTTCGGGGCACGTTCATCCGGGGTCACTGGGTTGAAGTCTGCGTGAATGGTGCTGCCATTTTGCATACGAGTGAATTGAACCAGACGACGCTTGGCCTCGCGCTCCTCTTTAGTCCAACTCTCTGTCATAGAGTCCAGGCTCCCGTTCAATTTCAGCACAGCCTTGGATGGGTACATTGCATAGGGGTTGAATGTTTGTGTGTGGCCCATATGGCTCGATTGTTGCAAAGTGGAGGTTCGAATGAGCGTTGGGTTGGCGAGGCGCCCAGGTGACGTTGGCTTGTGCTGGCGAATGTTGGGAGGATAAGTATATGCGGGTGCTCTGTGATCCGCATTTACTGGTAAGAATGATGGTCCCCATGAAGAGCTCAACGGTGACGGTGCTCGAATAGCAGCCTGCGATGTTGCTGGTACAGTCGAATAATGTGCTGGAGGGGCCCTGGGCGACGAGGCCGGATGGTATGGGGTGACAAACCCATTGACCGCAGGCAGCGAATGAATATACTGCGAATAGGAAGGAGAATAAGTCGGTGGCTGTTCTTTGGTGTGAACAGACTGTGCAATCGATCGCTTATGTGCGATAGACTCATCCGAGAAAGTCTCTATCCTCCTCTTTCGGGACTCATCCGATGGAGAGGGATGAGAAGGCTGTTCGTAGGTATATACACCCACTTGAAGAGTTGCAGAAGGACATTCATTCTGACCGTTCAGCGCCACTTGCAGCGGCACAGCGAATGACGGAGAGCCCGTGGACACAAACGGAGGGGTGTCAACGGAAAGGGCATACTGAAACGATGTGCCTTGAAAGCCCATAAAATGCGGGACACACTCGCACTTTTTTGAACCAAACACCAGGTAGAGAGTGGCATAGGATGAAGTGTGAAGGTCATAAGGGGATTCAATTTGGACAAACACCCTAGTGCCCTCAGAACCCCTTTGGGGGTTGTAAGACACAACCTCCGGTAATCCGCGTGATTCACTACCGAGCATGGGGGACCGGCTGTCTTCGTAGGAGCTGGCATATTCCTGATTTCCCATGTACGGCACACAGTCAGATATTTGACTGGCATGATCGGCCATGGGGGACGGCACCATTGGGGTGGTCACATATGGGGCCTGACCGAAACTGGAATAGGAGGCACCATCTTGTACGGACCGAGCGGACTCGTAATCTAAATCACATAGTCAATAATAAGGTTCAGAGTGATGTGGCGATGGCAGGGTCCTCTAGATGTGACAAAGGAAAAGGATCCCACCCTGACAGCACTTACCGAGCAAGGCCGCCTGGGGGGGCTTTTGAAAAGTAGACATAGACAAGATGGGATCAGACTTGGCCAAAAGGCCGTCTGAGAGCGAACCGATGAACCGCGACTCTTCAGTGTCCGATAAATCAAGAGATTCGTCTAGAATCAAAGGGGTTTGGAATTCCGGGTCGAACTGGGGCGAGACTGTCAGCAGCCGTTCGATATGTTCAAGACAGTAATAAGACAGAAGGCACTCTCCGGCGAGACAAGAGATGAATCAAGTCTTAAACATAACGAAGAGGAAGGAAGTGATTATTAGGCGGAAGGGTGGTAAAACTCGACTCACCAAAATACCGTGTGTCTTCGAGTAAGCCAGCTTGAAGGTGTTGCAGAAACTGCAACGAAACACAACTGCTTAGGAGTAAAAAGCGAATGGCAGCGAATTTATTCTGCAAAACGATAGGATAGCGGGAAGTCACTAAAAAGCTCCCCGAGACAAAAACGAATGACGCGGATACGCGGCTGTCAATCTCAGCAGGGAATATGCAACAAATGGCTTCGAATCAACGACGAGCATTCAACAGCGATAGTGGATGGCTGCAGAACGGGGGTCCGGGTTAAGCCACGATAACAAAGAACTGCTGCAAAAGCCACCTATAGAAAACCAGTTCGCATTTGAAGAATTTGTAATGATATGGTCCGTAGGGTCCAGGCTGCCGGAACAGGATATCAATATCCGCAAGACTGGTCTCAGAAAGCGAGCGATTTGAGTTCAAGGCGAATAACGACAGGCGAGGTTTTACTCTCTTTCTCTTTTCCACCGAGTCGGATGAGACTGGTACTCAGGTGAACTGAGAGATAGTTGGAGCCACGAACTACCCAGCTAATGAGTACGAACGTCCCAGAAGTTAAAGGAATCGGCTTGCTGCATAAGCTAGTAGGACTGACCAAGAGTGATAAAGAATCCAAATCCACCTCTCAGGCTAGTGGAAAGCTATTATGCAAAAATTTTAGACTCCCAAAAGTTTGACGAAAAAGTCCTACGCCAAAAAATGTCAATAACAAACACACAAAACCGGGTGACGAAGGCTATCAAGGAAATGACAAGCACCTAGAGCAACCCATCATGGGTCCTAATTTTCCTCGGGGCCCTTGTGCGGCAAAGGCACGACCTGAGAGATGCAAGGAGCCTGAAGGGAAGGGGAGGGATGCAAGGCACCATAGCATCAGTGGCAAAGGGGATAATTAAACTAACCTTGAGTGATTAAACCCTCCAGTAAGTTTAGAGGTTCCGTAGGAGTTCAGGCCTGAGAACTTTTGCTAGTTCGTAATAAAATGGGTGTCCTTAACCGAGACAATGATTCACGATGCTGTATGCCCAGATCACAATATTGATAGTTGACTGGCTGAGAATCCACCCTTGGAGGCGAGTCGAGACCTGAATCAGAGAAGATTGACGGAAGTGAGTCGTATTCCTTTTTCTTTGGGGGGTTACAACTCGACGATCTTGCTGTCCCGCTATACAAACGGCGTTGCGGGTCCCTTCTCTACAAGCTGGGGGGCGTATCAACAACCAACAAACGGCGGTCGAATAGTCCGCACAGAATAAGTAAATATGGGCGGCAGTCAATCACAGGTCGACCTTCTCACACAAAAGCACCTTCTTGTCGAAATGAGACGCCAAGAACGAATAAGTTGTCGGATTCGCACGGGATGAAGGTCCAGGCAGAACAAGCGAAACGAACGTCGTCGAACGATTAGCGAGTGCGCGATATCCCGAGATAGTAAAACAGTAAGATATTCGAATTCAATTTGAAACCGATACTTCGTTCACGTCGATTTGGTTTTCCTTTCAATATCCTTGTCCTTCCTTTTTTATTTAATTTTTTTTTTCCCTTTAAATCTCTTCGAGTTTCTCTTTCGTCAACCAACGTAGCGAACGTTATAAGACTAAAAACAAAAAGCGAGTGTAATGGCGAATTTGCGATAGCGAGTGTAGAAACGAAAGTAAGACAAAAGTAGATGAACCGTTGAACACTTTAAGCTGCCATAACAGGAAAGATGTCTTGGAGGGGGAGGAGGGGGAGAAATATTAACAATAAAACGGGGAAGAGGAGGTGAGAAGTTTAAAGGGTTTAAAAAAAGAAAAGACAAGACAAGGGACCAGTACGAGATGACGAGAGATATAATACTTTTTTTTTACCCTTTAGCACTAAGGCCGAGGATGGGGTGGTTTAAGGGCAACAAGAAGGATGCTGGCCTTAGTGTGGCGGGGGGGGATGCAAAGGTAGGAGGGCAGCTGTTAGAATAGATCAAGGCTATAGGCTGGTAAAAAAGATAAATAAAAAAATAAAAAAAAAAATAGAAAAAAAAAAAAAAAATATAATAAAAAAAAAAAAAAAAAAAAAAAAAAAAAAAAGGTCAAGTAATACTGGGGCTTGGTAGAGGTTGGGTAAAGTAAATAATAGTAGAAAGAGATGCAAGTTGGGATTGGGGGAATTTTTTTTTATGCTGATGTATTTCTGATTACCATAGAAGATTGAATTTATATTATTTTTTTTTCTATACTCCGTAGAATAATTTATTACTTTTAATTCTCTCTCTCTGTCTTTTTTTTTTACTATTTTCAAGAGTATACTAAAAGTAACTCTCTCCATAGTGATGGGAATTTTCTTAGATTTTTTTTTTAATCCCTTTTTAATTTGGATTTAAATTATTATTTTAGATCCTTAATATCTTAGTTTATGATCTTGTTAAGATGGGTTCTTGTTATAATTACCAAACTATTATTGTTCGGTATGGTGGATTTTTAATATTTTATTCATTATTACCATAGAAATCCATAAGGGTATTTCCGTACAATAACGGAGCATGTATTTATGGAGTAATTTGGGCGGACCCGGAGCCAATTACTGGTTTAGTCGTGAGTTATTCTTGTCTGATTGATTCTAGGTGGTGAAAGTTCCTGGGACTTTTACCCTTTTCCTCCACACCATATCTGAACCGTTACCAGTCCGTCCATGGAGAGAGAGAAGGATTGTATCCATAAGATGCTTCGACGAACTTTCCGAGTCCGCTTTTTTTTCTTTCGGAGATCCACTAAAGTGAGAAGATAGTAAAAAAAAAA
>ML742517.1:0-11731 GCA_009193465.1 Aspergillus avenaceus
GACGGGCGAGACTGTGACGAGTCGATCGTTCGGGGACAGCCAAGAAAGGGGAGTTGACAGAAAAGTTGTTGATCTCCACACTGCACGATCCATGCGCTCTACTTATGGTTAGCTAGTTGTTTCTCACAGTACACTAACAAAGACATACTTTATAGAAGATGTGGAATGAGATGGTTGCTATGCAACATTTATGGGGGAGGGGGAGAAAGGAAGAGGAACAGGAGGAGAGACGGTTTTGACAAAATGAATGAAGAATGCACCAAACTCTTTCAAGTTCTCATTAACATTCCGACCCAAAGGGCTGACCATGGTTCGTTGTTACAATTTTTCGCCTCCATTGAGACTGAAATAACAAGTGATGATTCCATGATTCGGTAATTTTGAGAAGTTTCGCGGCAAACCACAAGAACTATCACTGATAAAGGAATAGTTTGGGGGAAGCATTTCAAGAGAGTCCCGCACTTGGGACGGTGATCTTCTCATTACGGAGGTTTCTAATTCAATGTCAGTCGCCAATCGGAGAGCCACCTTCCTTTCGGCTGTTTCATCGTTCACCAATGAGCATTGGTTACCTCCATTCACTAGGGTAATTCATTAAGTCTTTAGCAGGGGCTGGACTTTTTTCCCTTCTTTTGTTTCTTTAAGTTTCCGTACTCCATAGATCTGACCGTTTCATCTTTCTGTATTCCACCCTCTTTCTTTCTTTTTCTTTATTACCTAACATACTACATACTAGGTCTTTCTTCCTGGGAAAGGCGGGGTAACCAATTGTGATAAAATTTAAAAAAAAAAAAATTTTAAAAAAAAACCAGGATTAATATCACCGCATCAATTAGTTTACTATTACTTATCAACTAAATCTCAACTAATTCTACTACTAATTCCTCTCAACGTCACTAAACCAGTCTACTACCGCTCAGGTATGCAACGCCCCACAACGGATCAGCCCACGATACCGGGTTCTCACTCCATTGTATAGACTACTGTTCACCGCCACAAGTAACTGGGAAACTCGTATTTCTCCAGGTATTGAACTTTCACCATAACTATATCGTGCATAAAAATGCATAACCCTGGCAGTTGCTCATTAATCCTTGTACTTTAATAAACTTACATTAAGCTTTCCTTCAGTAACTCAATGCACTCTGCAGTGACCCTTTCAGAACACAAGAGGGCTTTCGAACTGCACCTTGATTTGGTCTGTGCCCAAACATAGCGACCTAAGGTTTTGATTTCAACTGAAGGAAGACACTATCTTGCGGCCCACGTGGGTGAAAAAAAAAAATAATAATAATAAACATACGTGTTCCTGGACAGCTCAGAGATCCAAAATTTTTCAAGTCAATTGAACAATTTCATTCATTCTTTGTGCATTTCATTAGTATTTTTAGTTTCCACTTTTGGGTATGTCAGGTCCCAATTGATGCGTAGACTAGCATGAAGACGAGCGCAGCTCAGTCCCTTCAACGTGTAGAACCCCACATTCTCCCTCCTATACATCACCTCTTCTTAGCCTCACCAGCCCAGATACGTGTCTCTTTGGCACTATCATGGGCGACACGAAACACTAAATAGCGCAATCACACATCAGCAGGCGGCTACAAGGGTCAAAATGGTAAAATCAACGTACATTGCCTCTCGGTCTCATCTAACCCCCGCAAAAACTCAACACCGTCCCCAAGAGCACCCTTCGGATTATGCGCATGATCAGCAATTTCCGCTGCGCGTTTCTTGAATGTCTATCGTAGAAATTAGTCAGGACTCCACAAACGCAAGGGGAATTATAAGAACAGACATTACTCAAGACATCCACCATCTCTTCTTCTTCAAAGAGTTCCAGAACGCGCTCGCTTAGACTGTAAAAATGTGGCGCCAGTGCCCGCAGGTCAACGGTCCGAGGATCCGCTTTCAATGCATTCATGACCCGTTCTGATAATGCCGACGGAAGATCCAGTGTGACTAAACGAGAGGTCCCCAGGCGGGCTCTGTTGTTGTCCAGTCAGATGCTCGATTCGCCTAGCGAGGGTTACGGAGGGTCTCACCCAATTGACAGCATTTCACCCAGCCATAAGGGCAAGTCGATCCGCGTTCCGGCTTTGATCTAGTGATATCCGTAAGATGGGGCCTTTCAATCTGCGTAGGGCTAGTGGTCTTACATTTTCCCCGGGATTGCCCTCTAAAATGCCAAGCCCTGGCACCTCCAGCTCGAAGGTACAGGGGAGTTTCTGTCACCGTGAGATACCCTTGTGAGACATCATCCCCACAAACGAGGGTAGATTGTTAAGCGACATACCTGAGCATCTGTCAGGATTGAATCAATATCATAGTATGACATGTTGAAAGTCGTTCAAGAATGTAATTATCCACTGTGGTTATTCCTAGATTAAATTTCACGGGGTGGCTCACGTGTTCGAGTCGTCTGTTGCGTGGAGGCGCGTCCCGGCATTTCGCGATATCACGTGCACATCGCTGGTTCATTGGTTGCCCATTAAGCAGTATTCGGGTACTTATCTTCAAACTATACCGTTTTGAGGGCTTGAAGATGATCTTCGGCATCGTCTCCTTCGGTAAACTTTGGGCATGTATGGAGTAAGCATTACACTAATGATATCCTAGCCAGTAGGATCGATGGATAGAAATGACGTCATCTCCATCTACACCTTGATTCCTTGTATTGTAAGCTTTGTTATGGATTTGCCCTAATGTAATCAAATTCACAAGATAAAAGCTAGCAAGAACAAACCCCAGTACTATGAAAGGCAGCAAAGTGTTGTCCCAGCCATACTACAGTAGACCTGCAAAGGCGATAGGTCCACCAATGGCCATGCATTGAAGACGGTGTTCTGGTGTTATTCTATGAGGGGTCTGTTCCTGATGATTATACATAACATTAATGAAATTACAGAAAACAAGACCCGTCAAACTACCCAACCCCAATCCGAGGTAGCTGAGTCCGACTTGAAAACTGGTGAAGCTGTACTTTGACTCAAACAGAAATGAGCTATAGATTATCACAATATATAGAAAAGCGAACATCGGTGATTCCACAATGCAATGCAGAAACACAGCGGGTGACAGCAATAGAAGCTTCATAGGGCGAATTGTGCATTTATGAGAAGGCACTGAGGCGCGAGATTCTAGTATGCCTAAATTTAAATAGTATTGTTTGATTCATGGCGCATACGCTTAGCTCTGCGCCTCAACAGTACAGGATTGCACATTTCACAGAAAATGAATAATAATAATAGCTGATAAATACCGCCCTGTAAGGTTAAACTGTTCAAGTATAGAATCTATATAGGAAAAGGGTGCATTCTCACTGATAGTCATCTGCCAGAAAGTCATGCCCCAGCCTTTCATCTCCGCCAACAATCCCCCACTCACGGGGCCTAAAATAGGACCCAAAGTTAATCCAACCCGGCAGAATGGCATAGACTTTCTCAGTTTTATGGAAGGAAAAGATCAGCTATGACCTCTATCCCCGGCTGTGCAGGTGCTGATAAACCCTGAAGAAATCGCAGTCCCATAAGGGCACTGAGAGAGACAGGCTAATATTTTGTCCTTTCCGTATATATATACGAATCATCGGCCTACTTACATGGTAAGTGCCATGATAGAGATGAGAAATGTAATAAACTCTTTGGAGCTATGTTTCCAATTATGGAGATTTTCTGGGTTATTCAGCTCCCAGTTGACGATATTGAGTTTGTCAACAGTGGACTTTACTGGATCAGTTGAAGGTCCTGGGCCCATGCTTGTAGATATGTAGACATCTCAATGAACAGAACTGCCAATTATTAGAGTACGAGCCATATGAGGTGAGAATTTGAGTATTCAGGAGAAACCTTTTTCAAAGTCTTCAATAGATAGTGATTTATCATACATACATTGAAAGGTCAAAGCTGTTCAATATAAACCATTTTATGTTTTCCAAGGTTTAATCCACCGTTTAGTTTATATTTTGCATGATGATGATGATGATGATGATGATGGTGATGATGATACATAGGTTTCATGTGCTCAGCTCATGAATTCCCATAAGAACCTCAGAGTTCACAACCGTTCCTGTTAGTACAGGCATAAGATATTCAATATCCGACTTTTGTAAAGGCACAAGACAACATGAATGAGATTAGTTTAGGCAAGTATCTTGTGCCATTCATAATACTCCCAAGGAGATAATAATGCAGGGAAGAGGCCCTAATATTCTCTTGACAGATCTTATTGATAATTGATTATCGAGAGTATATACTGAACTAGTGTCACATCAGTGCCTCAGGTAGGTATCATCTGACCTGAACACAAGTCGCACATGTGGACTGAGTCTTTAATCTCAGCCTTTTCTTCTACTCACCTCATGGAGATATCCAACAACACATCAATAAAATCGAACTCAGGGTTCCAAGGTTAGTGTCTGCCTTCACTGGTGAGTGATATCTTCGTACATGCAGTATCAGACAAAATTTAGATCTCAAAACAATTGCTATATAAAACCTCAAGTGTAGCAATGATGCATTCCACCATTGACAATCACTGAGGTGTCCAGCATCCATCGCTATTATTCAAAGAAAATAATCATCCCAGCCAAACAGCACCCATGTTTGGCTTTCTCAAATCTGCCATTGATACCGTAAGGCAATTTCCAATATTCCACCACAGGGGCTTGCCATGAACATTAAAAGACACAATTATGACCTTCACTAGACTGGTCACTTGCCACAGGTATCTTGCGCGCATTCCCGAAGGCATTGCCATGGTGCAAAAACGACAACTAAAAACTGGTCTATATCCAGTCATCCATTTTCTCGCATCATGAAGAGCTGACGAACCAACTTATATATTAATCTTGACACTGCAGGTAGCGATTCAGAAAATTCCTTTGTGAGATATGAGTTTATAAGACAATATCAAATGCCACAGGAGACACAATAGCATATTTCAGGAATAGCACTAAGTTAATCACTACCATTGGCATGAACTTCCGGCTGTCAGGAGAAGCGAAAAGCCCGGAGAGGCTCCGGAGGAGTGTGGCAATGACCGTGATGCTTGGACTTTTCATCTGACAGGTTTACCTTGGATGATTTCTCTCGCCCAGCGGCTTCATTAGTTAGACCAATGTCAAAGGGGATTATTTCATCCGCGAAGGCTTGGGCAGGTTCCACGTCAACTTCAATTTGCGATCCTGTAATCTTCCAGAAAGGATTATGCTTAATCACTCATTTTCTGCTTTCCTACAAAATGGATTTTTGGGCAAACATGAAACAGCATCTTAATGCCATATTTTCGAATTTCTCGGCTTTCAAGCAGTAGATTCATGGGATTTGCACATCTTGCCGAGACGTAATTATCAACCAGAGTTTCCTTGCCAATCTCTCGTATACATTGAATGAGCGGAGATCCATATTCCCGTGGGAGCGTACTGTATGTGCTTGAGATATCCCAGATATTCTAAGAAAGTTAGAAGACGCCACCTTAACTGCTCCAGGGGAGAGAAGTGGAAATCCTGACTTCACAAAGATCATGTTATAGAAGCGCCAGGCCACTGTTCAAAGCCTGGGGTAATTTCTACGTGCATTCCTGTGAGGGATGATACATGGATGTAGTACTGCCACGGCTTGGCTAATGCTAGCACTATGAATGAGCCAACGCAGTTGATGAACCCTAGAAACTTACATGCCAAAACAAAGCTAATGCTGCAGTAGCTCAAGAGATCGAAGTCATATGCATCTCTATGGTGGACGT
Source organism: Aspergillus avenaceus (assembly GCA_009193465.1). Taxonomy (NCBI): domain Eukaryota; kingdom Fungi; phylum Ascomycota; class Eurotiomycetes; order Eurotiales; family Aspergillaceae; genus Aspergillus; species Aspergillus avenaceus. The sequence continues at coordinate 5,743 of ML742517.1, forward strand.
CAATGGACTTCAACAATTAAAATGGTTGGGATTGAATTATGGATGAACTTTCTCAAAGGCTAGGCACATTGATCATCCATTGCTGATACTGCAGCTTGTATTCTTTTTGTCCTATCTATAAGAGTGTGATTTTGTTGTTTTTATGCTAAATTGTCATATTAAAGATCAGTTTTTAATATCATCTTCACAAGGATTATTATATCTTTCCCAACATGACCTACAAAGAATATCATTGGCCCCAACAATGCAGAGTATACTCTGAACATATATATCGCCTGGCCAACTGCTCGGAGATTTCTTTAGTCATGTTGTCTGTTAATAACTAGTGGAAAATGCAGGACAGTCTGGCTACTATGCTGCATCTAACACCTAGGATGTTTTTGCCGGTTATAGAAACAGCCTTGGTTTGACAGCCACCTAACCCTGCAAGGTTAGGAAACGCTTGTGGCGCTGGGCGTAAGTGCAAAACTACGAACCACGAAGACCTTTAACGAGGGAGAGTTGAAAATCAATGCAGCCTTGGTTTCATGTTTACATTGCTTGTCATGACATCTCAGGATGAGTTACCTCCAGCTCACTCTGTAGCCCATTATGGGGATAGTTTCAGCCGTGGTAGTGGAGATGTATGTGGCACTGGCTTAGGAGAAGCTGAAGATCACCATTTCGACCCTGAGCCTCATTGGCTCCCAATTAATCACGCAGCTTTTGGAGAAGCATCCGAAGTGGTGAAAATTTGTTCAGGTGGATGCCGAGGACGTTATTAGTGATTTGGCATTGGACTGACTTGTAGCTTCCGGTTACCAGCTTCAGTCAACGTGCGCTTAGGAAGGTAGTCTACAGGGCCTTGGAGTAATTCAAGAGCTAAACCCCACAGCACCGTGGGGACTGAAGTCCCCTTTTTTCACTAAATTATTAACAGATGGATATTTAACTAAGCCACTTGCTCAGTGGGTAATTTTCCAGATATTTGTTCGGGCAACATCCGAGAATTTGCTAAAATCTAGACACAGCGCATTAGAAAATTGTTTGTTCGAAGACTGTACATCTAAGTGAGGATGAAGGAAGGAATCGCGGATAGGACTATAGAAAGATTGTCCGTTAGTGTTCAATTCGATAGGATGCACTCTTCAACATTGTGGTTTGTGTTATTCATATATACTAATGTCCAAAGCCAAAATTCAAATTAAAAATACGTTTATGTAGTAATGGAACTGTATTCGAACCTGTCACCGGAGATCCTCATGGGCTAGTAGCTTAGTTGTTGAGAGACCCTTGCAGATCCTCACTACTAATGATTATCAGTAAGGGTCTAGAAAAAGAAACATGTTTTCATTGTATTTTCTCCCCTATCTATTGGGATGTATATAAGAGGAGAGAAATACACAAGATGCCTGGCTCCGCGAATATTCAGCTGAGGAGGGAAGAAAACACTGTGTAATCTGTTTTACAATACAATGCTATGGAAGGTCTAGACCATGTTGCGGAAAATTTAAAAATTTAAAAATAAAAATAAAAACTATGGTAATGGTAAACAAATGTTTCTGGAATGGTCGCGGGATTGGCGCCAAGCCCACACTAGTGCTTGTCTTTTTCCAGACTAGTTTCATACAGATGGATAATCCAGGTACTAGCTTGTATGGTTGACATGATGGCTTTGAAACTACATTGGTCCTGGATGTGATATCAATTTTTAACAAAATATAATATTATAAAATTTCTTGAGCTCTTGTCAAAATTGTTCTGCTGAAGCGCTGGCGAAGTCTCTGCAACCCAGATGCGGTAGACCAAACTGCCTTGCAGGAGTCAGGATCAGGGGCGCAGCTCTGTGTTGTACAATATGCAAACTAACGGATTTTTTTCATGCACTCCTTGCTCCATGGCACTTTAAATTGTGGTCAATTTGCTTCCGATCGTCACCCAAGAAAGGCAATTTTAAGGGAGAAATCGAAGTTTGGGACTCTCCGTCCGCTTGAAGCTATCAATAATCCTCTTTCATCCAATACCGAAGAACGTGAACATCGATCGGCTAATGTTGATATCAACCCAACACGTGGCAATTAGATTGAATCTTAGTTCCTTTGAAGTTTGTCCACCAATGTTCAGGAAGAAAAAGAAAGAATCTAGAGGTGGGAGTGGGTCCAACTAAAATTCATATAGAGTACTAACATGATATAGTAACCTCAAGCCATTCCCATCAAGGAACGGATTAGGGTCTAAGGTTGAAGCAAAAATATAAAAATAAATGTAACGCTGGATCTGTTAACGGGGAATTGAGTAAGTGCTCACGTGAAAGATCCGGAAAGGGAAAAGAACAGGGGACCTTAAAATAGGAATCTGTATCAGACTAACCCAAAGTGATGTATGTACTGTACGCAGCGTAAGTATTGTTTTAGGTACTTGGATGACGATAGGTTTTCAATGCCTTGTTTTTTGTTGCTTGATTGCATCCGTCAGACTTGATCCCTTTTACCCTGTTTGTTGATTTTGATTTTTGATTTTTCCTTTCTTTCTTTTACTCTGTTCTCTGTGACAATAACAGAAAAATAAGAATTTTATTACTGTTACAATTTTTTTTTTTCATTTTGATTCTTATTATTATCATTAATTTTTTTTTTCTTTCCTTTTTCCGTCCTATCTCTTCTTTCCCCCCAATATCTTTTCATATTTTTCTATTTAGTTTTTTAATCCTCCCTCACCGTTCCTTCAATTGTTTAAGGGGTGTCTGTTTTTCCCTGGTTTTATCTATGTGGTTCCTTTGAATTTTGTTTCCTATCCCCGCATGAGGTCGTTCATCGCCTTATCTTTTCGAAGGGTTTCGGAAGGCTTGATCGCTGCCAATCTCCCTTTCCACCCCTCTTTTCCCTAGATCACACGACAATACTGCCCTTTTTTTTTCTTCCCTTGATGGCCCTTGATTATATTTGTTACTTCTTGACTCCTACACATAATGGCGTACAACGCCGTCTCTCAGGCCGACCTCGAGGTGGCTTCCAACGCGACCGATTCTGATGCTTCTCGAAGTCCCTCGCCTTCGCCGCAGAAGTCCTTCAAACAACTCCCACTGGATGCTGATCATTTAGGAGGGAGCAGTTATTTGCGCCCAGCCTTGAGTGCCGAAGACTCCAGCATTGGTCGATTAGGTTCGATGATCCGATCCATGACCTCCACAAGCTACGACATGGTTGAGGATGATGACTACGATATCGCCGATCCTCCGGCAGACCGGATATCTAATAGTCCCCGTCGCGTTGCGCCGCTAGACCCTATAGCCACCCACGCCGCCTCCCCTGAACCTCCTCTGCGGTCTCCGGTCACCGACAAACCTACTCCTCTCAGCCATCCAACCCCGGATCTTCAATCGCTGCAGGGTGCTTACCTGAATAATGTAGAGAGGCTGGAACGAAGTGCTGAACAACTAAGTAATAGCTCCGCAGACATCGGCAGTGAAATTCGCAGGATGGATCGTGAGCAAAAAAGACGCTCGGTTAGTTCGGCTTCCAGCTACCCCGTGAAGGGAACCGATCCATCCCGTCACGGTTCGATCTTGTCAGCCTCACGATTGGCACAAGTCTCGGAGAATGAACCCGTGGGTCTTTATGACCCGTCAGCCAACAGAATCCCTGATGGGTCTGCCACCTCTCCACAACAACGTGCAGTTTTATCAGAGGCCGATTTTGCCTATCCTGATCAATCCACTCACATCTCTGGTGAGATCGTGCGACCGGCCTCGGCAGCTTCGGGAGATACTTTCCAACAGGCCAGAGTTCTGTTCACCGACTTCGATGGTGTGCACTATGTCCCCCACGATAGAAGTCAAGAACCAGGGAGGCAGGTGTCCTTGAGTCGGCCGCCACTTGCCAGCCGACCTGAGTCATACAAGGAGCCGCGTAGTGGAGAAAACATGGTTTACTATCCCGCTCCGGTGCCGATGATGCTGAATCTGCCGCCACGCCTGTCCCAGAAACCTAATGCTGAACGAGAGAAGCGTCGCACGCAGTTACTCGGGTCCGTCCCTGTTGACCATAGAAAGTCGGCACCTTGGCTATCTGGCCAGGGTCGAGGGGGTGCAAACGGTCTCGAAAGCGATAAACAGCCAACGGATCTGCCTCCGCAGCTTCGTGCCAGTGTCTTCTTTGAACAACCCTCCTCATCGCTCGATGTCGAGGTGAAGCAGGCCTCTGCAGTTGCGACGCTGGATAGCATTCTCGATGCCTCTACAACCGCGCCTGTTTCGGCCTTCACGGATCACCCATACGCTGGCCACGTGGGTTCAGAAGTTTATGGCAGCTCAAAGCGGAAGACATTAACCAAAGATGTGGCTAGAGCTGGCTCCATGGCGTCGCACCAACCGTACAATCCAACAGAAGCCGAGGCTGCGGACTTGCACGAAACCACGTCTCTACGGGAAGGTGTTCGTGACGGACACGATGTTGATGGAGCACCCCCACCAGATGATTCTAACAACGAAGAAGAGGTTCCTTTCACTGGACCCCCATCTACTCTATTAGCAGAACTTGAACTAAGAAAGCACGAGCTGCGGCAACGACAGCGGACAGCAGCAAATTCCGCTGGTTTACATTCAACTCTTCTCCAGCTAGATGCTGTTGCTCAGAAACAAAGTGAACATAGACGCCATCGGCCTGTTACCCTGGCATGGGAGGGCCCAGATGACAAGCAGGATGATGAAGGCGACGACGATGTACCACTCGCAATGTTATATCCGGATAAGGGACCTGTAGCGGAGGAACATCGGCCCCTGGGCTTGATGGAGAAGCGTGAGATGGAAGAAAGTGAGCCTCTCAGCCGACGCCGTGCGAGACTGCGGGGTGAGCCTCCTCCGCCGCCGCCGCCGCCACACAGCCCAGATCACCGGCCGACTACCATGTACGCGCAAACGGTGCAAGAGCCTTCTAAGCCTGATAGTGGCGACGAAGGAGAAACTCTGGCTCAGCGCTTAAAGCGTATGAAGGGCAAGGACCGTCAAAGCACTGCGACAGGTAGTGAGTTTGCCGATGAGATCCTCGCGGAGATCGACCACATGGCTGGTAAGGAAGAGAAAACCGGAGAAGGGGCTCAAGGGGGTGGTGAAGAAGAAGAAACGCTGGGGCAGCGCCGAGCACGACTTCAAAAGGAAGCGGAGTCACGGAATTCTACATTGAAGGTACCTCGGTACCGAAGGAGTATGGCTGACCTCCTCCATGCTCGACGTCCGGTCACCGCGCGACAGCCGCCAAAGGAAGCTACAATGCACCGCGCATCGGCCTACCAGCTGCCGTACAATAATCGTATGCCTCCCCAAGTCCCGGCACATGCGGTGCCATCGAGGTTTGCTCAATATCAAGGGCACACTAGGGCTGGCTCCCTTGGGTATGGCACCGCACATCCTAATACCTTCTACAGTGATGCAATCTTGGGAATGAATCATTTAAGTTATATCGCCCCCAATCAACGGGCGGTCCGACCAGGCGCCGATCCGGGACAGCACGAAATGATTGATCGTTGGAGGCAGAGTATCGTATAAGGGAGAGAATTTCCCTGGTCTTTGGGCTCTAATGTTTCTTTCTTTCTTTTCTTTTCTTTTGCAAAGGGTTTTCTGTCGGGGTTGTTGGGTTTTCAGGGCTCTTCCGCGCATATTGTTTCTTTCTCTTTTTACTTTTTATAAAATTCCCCATTACCATTTCCACTGGGTGATTGATCTTGTTTGAGGGTTAGCGATTTGCATTGCATGTACAGTACTTCTTCATCCTCCCTTGATTCTCTGTTCGTTTTTATCTTCTAATTTCAATACCCTCCTAACGAGGATTATTTCGGCGGCGTTCTTTCAATTGCAAACTATTGTTTCTATATAGTTGAAAGGGCGACAGCCTCGAAAGCTTAGATGGTTACAGTTGAACCCGATTTGTTTGGCCGGTTGTAAACGAGACCAATTCCGGTACCCCTGAGAAGGTTTCCCATCCAATTTATTTTATTTTACTTTTTCTTCCAAAAA
>ML742518.1:0-11726 GCA_009193465.1 Aspergillus avenaceus
AAAAAAAAAAAAAAAAAAAAAAAAAAAAAAAAAGGGAGAGAAAGAATGAAAGAATGAACCATGGTTGAGGCTCTCCGCTGCCCCAGCTCTAAGGTCACGACTTTACTATATCCAGTCATATTGTCTCGCCATTTCTGGCTTTTCGCGTTTCTACTTATCAATCAGCAGTCTTTCCATTCGCTATTCGCTGGCATAATATATTAAAGGTTCAATCGGAGGTCATTACTTCATGACTCTTCCCACTTCGCGAAAAAATCTCTTCTCATGCTAGATATATAGTAGATAAATGCCTCAATGGGGTTGCACAAAGCCTTGACCAAATCTACTACGGTAAATTTGAAACCTCCTGGTAGTCAATGAACCATTCACGTATATGGTTGCCTACGGTTGTGTGCTGATTGTGACATTTGCTGAAACTTAATGCGGTGTTTAAATCACTTGATCCGCAAACAACACTAGTAGACAAATTTAATGAGTGAAGCAGCAATGGGACAAGACCGCTTCACTCAAAATCCTATATTTTCCTCTTCAAGAAATAGTGATGACACGACGACTTTCATCCACCGTCGGATCGATAATGGGTTGGGCCTGTTAGGGGAGACAGTGGGTCCAGGAGGTGCGAATTGAGTTGGCGACATCAAAGACATCTAAATCGACCACTAGGAACGGCTATATGACAAAGAAGAAGAGTGGCAACGTCTTGCCCCCTTTCACCGGATCTAAATATGTTTGATACATTGGCATGGCGGCTGGGGTGTAGATACATCAAAGAGACTGCGGCCATGTGCGTAGAATAGTGATGGTTTGCATGATATTGAAAAAACCTTTCGACTCATCCAAAAGTATGACAGGGAATATATCATCGTACCATTGACCACCTTTCCTTGGTCTGTGGGTTAAATTGGACCAATATACTGCGGGAATCTGATACATGAACCAATTCTATAAAGTTCTTCAAGTTTTCCAGAACACCGCCTATGATCGTAACTTGACAGATTTTCGTTTTCGTTTTCTTTCTGGTTTTTTCTTCGACTAAATTTTTTTTCCCCCTTCCGCCTCACACTTTTTTTCCTGGCCCACATCATCTCATACCGACAGATCAAAGAATCTTCAATACCCGTACTGAATAGATTTTGACGTATTGTACCCGCTTTCCTCCTACCGCCGTTTTGCATGCACACCGATGTTGCCAACAACGAAGAAAAAAAATTTACTAAAGTAACATCGCGAACCATTTCGTCTTGGTAGGTGGACCGATTTGTCGGAATTGCGGGGCTTGTCGAAGGACCTTTTCCTATCTCGACATAATCTCTACTTAATTAACTACGGAATTGCTATTGGCGCCTTTTGTATCCGATGGAAATAATTTACCTCTTTTTTCCCTTTTTTTTTTTCCATTTTAACAAAAGCTCAAGGCAACTGAACGCAGACCCGAAATATTCAATATAAAAATGAAATATTAGCCACGGTATTTGAAGATCCCATCTTAAATTCCGGTCTTAATACGGTTAGATTAGAAAGTGGTCGGAAAGACTCCATCGCTAAATGTAACGGTTTTTCTCTCTCTCATTTTTTTTTACCCTTTCGCCTTCAGATCCGCAGTGGGTTACCACAAATTTTCGGTGTCCCCATTGCGGTGTGTTTTTATGGCTCAGTTACTAGGAATTTGAATCAGATGGAGTAAAACGTCACCTGTACTGTACGGAGTATCCTTCTATAATACAGAGAAGAGACTATCGTTCTAGTGCTACATTCTTTACTCTAGTATTTTATTTTTTTTTTTTTTAACCGCTTCCCTCTTTAGGTCTATTTGAAATAGATTTATCCGCAGTGATACATCGAAAACGTCGATTTATCTACTCTATATAATTTTTGATATAATGATATAGGTAAAATGTGAACACTGAGGCACAAGCACATGTACGACATGTAGAAAAAAAACTCCCAAGCAAAGCTATAAAACCTCCATGCTAAGCACAAAATAACAAGGCTTCGAGCGATACCGAGAACTGATTGGGTGATTTATTACATCTACAAACTTATCGCCTTTTCTCATGGTAACAGCGAATATGCAGTCGTGTAGTCCGGTCTGAGTGATTTGACTATGAACGGAATATGCATAGGCCCGTGCAAGGACAACTGCAAGTTAAAAGTGAGTCGAATGGTAATTCGAGGGCAAATGAAAATTTTAAGGTCTGCAGGTACACCGCAAGGGGGATCCTCTATTATTATCCCGGAATTGGGAGGCCCCCCCCCCAGCATCCGCTAAAGCCGACAGTGGACGAAAATTGGGTTAGTGCAGATATGATCCTCCTAAGATTCATGGAGGCGGTAAGTATATATTGCTCTGATGTGTCTGCTTAAGAAGTATAGAAAAGAAGTTTGCCACATTTCACTATCTATTCAAGAAAGGAAAGGAAAAAAAAAGGTGAGGTTGAGATGCATGATAATGATACCAACATTTGGGGGCGGGTGAACGTCACTCTTTACTGCATTCGGAAGGGAATCCATAAACCTTCTCCTACCTTACCCCATATTTTTGCCTTGTCGTTCACAATTTCACGAGGGTTGTATCATAAGATTACAATGGGGAAGCTTCTTTCTTGCGTTAGAAACTAGAAACATCGTAATTTGGTAAGCTGGGCCTCCGACGCCCCTCTCCTTTCAACCTTTCAACTTGGCTTTATGTCCGTGTCACGATGGTCTGATGTTTGTTTTAAGGAGACGTGTAGCTCTTTTTTTCCACTTTTGTTTTTCTAACTTTAGTCGAGCTTGTTCCCTCACTAAACAAACGGTCTGAGAATTCATCTATTACATGAGTTAATTATGAAATACGGATTCTGCTAAAAGCTGCAATCGCCACAAAAATTATAGCGGCTTGTTGCAAACATCCTTGCTAGCATCTTTAGACCTCACCCCCCCCTTTTTTTTTGTTGAACCCCTGATAATATATTCATGTCGCATAGTAAATAGTGCATAGTTGGCGTAGTAACTTATTGGGGAGCTATTGTCCCTGGCTTTATATTTCATTATATAACTATGATGAGTTTAATATTGCGATCAGGGGTGGGGAGGGAGAGAAAGCGCTGTAATACCATGTTGAGAAACGACCGGATCGGGATAGCGCAGTTTCTCGGAGGATTGGCAGGGGATAAATCGGCACCCACACCATGCTCCCAAGGCGGACGATACAGGAGGAACGACGGTGCTTTCGTAGTCCACTTCCTAACGTTCCACGGATGCTTAGACTTTCTACGGAAACAAATGCACATGCATTCCGAGGGTCCAAGCCGGTGCGACGTCTGGAAGGGTGGTCAAAAAACGATCGGTTCTCCCCTCCCCTCCTTTCTAAACAAGCAAGGACTTCTTATGGACATTCTGGAGCTGGACGTTGAAGTTCCTGTCCAAGGGATAAGATAGCCACCTCCGGCGCGTTTGGTAATATTGTAGTTGTACGACCCAAATTACCCTTATTGGGATGGACATGATGCTGCCAGCCACTTCAGCCACTGCCGGCATTGTTGTATGAAAGAAACCATATGTAGGTTGATGTATGTATGTGTGTATGTATGTATGTAAGCATGTAAACTTTGCTCCTTATCCACGGGCCACGGTTCCAGGTTCTACGGCTCGAGAGTCTATACAAATTAGGAATGAAGACACACATACCCACTGCACAAACTATGGGGAATGCTCCAATGTGACGTTCCTCTCCACTCGAAGATGATGAATGTGAACATGACTTTTTTTTTTTTTTTGATAAGAGCAAACCGTTGATGCTTAATCTCTTCAACCAGTCACCTGCGCCCCTTGCACCATCTCACGATGGCCTGTTGGCGAAGCCGCATTCATGGTAGATTCTAGCCACCTTTCCAATAAAAAGTTGTAATAACGGAAAAGAAAACGGAATAAAGGGGTGGCACAACGCCGTTGATCTAATAGATTCAAACCGTTGACTGGATGGGAAGGTATTAAGATTTGCGATAGCAACTGGCTGTTGCCAGGCAAGTCGCATAGCGGATTCAGATGCACGTCGCAAACAACGGTCCAGCGCATACATGAGACCCGCTGACTTGGAGTAAGTGTTAAGATTTTCCTGTCTGGCGGTCATTGATTTACTGTAGCGTTGTAGCAACCAGGTAGAGTTGCCGGGCAATTGGTGGTCGAGCCATGTGCTCCGAAGGGGGAAAGCAAGAAATCCCCCGCTAGTGGTACGAGTACGTAGGAGGCAAAGCCAAAAATATCGACGAGATCGTTGACATGTCTTGGTGACATATTTAGCCCTTTCATTCTATTGGTTCTCCCGATAACAATGAGACCTCAAAGAAACGCGATGTGCATGTGTTGATAGAACTTGCACGTCGAAAACGTAAACAATAGGTCAATATGCCCTACCAGAACCCCTGTCGGGTTGGTTCGTGTAGCGTACCTTGAATTTGATTTTTGAGAGGTCGAGATCAACCGAAAGCAAGATAGTCGAAATTGCGTCAGTCAAGATAACTTACTTCGAAGTGTCGTGTTCATACACTTTTCTGTTTATAAGTGTGGAAAACTTTTTTATTGACATATGATTGACTTCGCGGGAAATCAAGTTTGAGAACCATGGTGTGTCGAAACTCAAGTCGACTGGTCGAAGGATGTACATACATAAGCTCGGACGGAGGGTGTAGAAGATGTCATTGACTGGCCGCGAAGGGCTCCAGGGCTGCGGCAGAAACGCGATGGAGCGGACAAAAGTCAGGGTCATTTTGGCGTTGAGCCAGTCAGCATTGAATGGCGGCAAGAGAAGACACTGGGACGCGACCGCTACGTAGTATCGTACATCTACCGAGTAAAATGCGAACCACTCAATGATGGTTATTTACGGGCCGTCAGCAGCTGAAAACTAAACTCGGGCTACTCCGCAATCTGCGGGTAGCGAAGTCATCGCCAAATAGTATTACGATTTTACTGGTATGATATACCGGTTAGTCAAGGATCAGTTTGGTCTTAAAGAATTTGAAATATACATCAAAACGAAAGGGAAAATAAAGAAAACAATACTAATAACCAAACTAAAAAAGTGAAGATAACGATTCGGAAAGGTTAACTATACTGGTATTCAATAGACAGTTATTCATAAGAAACTTGAGAAGAATCAATTTAGTGATTATTAAAGAAATTGGCAATCAAATAGTCCAGGCGACCATTATCAGTTTGCTGCAGACCGCAATGTGCAGTGAAAGCACTATCAAATGCTGGCTTACCTACAGTAGTGTAGTTACAGTGACGCAACTTACACATTAGAGCCTACGCCATAACGATGCAGGTCTAATAATAATAACAAAAAAAAAAAAAAAAAAAAAAAAAAAAAAAAAAAAAAAAAAAAAAAACACAACCACCACTGAGCCAAGGGCCCGAGGTGTTCCTGGCCTGAATCAGGGAGGAAATGGCTGGTGAAGACTGGCCGGTGACGACGGAGATCACCCCACTCAGAAGTCCACCAAAGGAGTCCTGGTGCTGGACGCCGTGCAGGATTTTAGACGCAGCCTTCCCCAAACCACCCATAAAGGAAAGAAAAAAAAATTTTAAAGAGTCTCCATACCGATGAACAAAGACCAATGGTCAGGTGCATATAATGAAGGGCAACTAATATGTAACGTCAATTACTCCGTATCCTATGGGACGTATTTCCCAGATAGGAATCTAGGGCTCAATTCCAGGGTATTGAAAAGGCAATGGTTCCATGGCGAGGGCTGGCCCGGAAGGAAGAACTACGCAGAAAGCCGGCGATAACCCAGCATTACTTGTAATATGTTTGTATAGTATAGAGCGACTAGACCATACAAGTAACAGTGTATGTGCATACCGACAGTACCTTTCTAGACTCGTAGAACATACGTACTTAATCTGTATGAAAGGTATTAACTTTCATCTTTCAGTAAGGGCCACCTAGGCTTAGGCTGCGCTAGGCAGATACCCTACTACTATGATGCCCCATGCGAGGTCCTGTGAAAAGGGAGACTGAATAGTATGACTACCTGCCTATTTGATTTGTAGCGGTATGATGGACACCGATAGAGGCCCAGTAATTTAATAGTTCTGCGACCGTCGTCGATACCAAATTGGTAACAGGTATACATAGCCCTCAAGTACCTGATTGTTCGTAATCTTAAAATAGGAGAGACATGAGATAAAGACAAAGTGCCATCCTTGTCAATTCATTCTTTATTGTTTCATAGATAACTGGATATGACATCTTTTATCTGCAATTCTAGGAGATGCAAGACACGACCTGGTAGAGTGCAGAAACTCCTCAGCCAACGCTGGGCGCGGTGGTTAGGTACGGTTGAGACGGAACTGAAACAAGGACCGAACCATACGCTTACCCGGAAGGCAGTACCTGAAAATACTAATACTATTGATACTAATATAACCATTACTAGATCCATTCTTAATACAGGAAAAGCGTCACGGTTTACTTTACCATACAGCGTGGGCAGCTAACCTGCAGCGACTTTGTCGAGAGACTTCTATCTCCGACTCTTGTCCCCATTTCTGATTCTCTCTTTCTTTTCTTTTCTTCTTACTACACCCGCCTGGAGAGAGAGTTAACTCCTCCTCATTTTTCTCTCCTCCTTTTTCTTCTATCTACACCTCCTCTCCCTTTCCTCCTTCCTCCTCCTCCCCTTTTCTAGCCTCCCGCCAATTCTTGGAGAGATCTGAGACTGGTCAGCCGGCAAGGATACAGTTGACGATATTGTCTATATCTGTCGACCTCACCTTCAGCTCGTTGCACTAGCTCTCCAGTCGAGCCGTGTCCGTCAGCTCTTGCTTCGACGTCCTCGCACCTTCGACGTTTGTTAACTCAAACGCCGATTTTCATACCCCTTATCTTGCTGCCGGTGTCCGATTCGTGACGTCGACAGTGAAGTTCCCCTGATCCAGCTTCTGCCGGTTAGAAGAGCGACAAGAAGGGCCATTTCTTCTTATTCTTCTTGGTTTTCTTTTCTGCTATAAGCGTTTTTATGTATATGATCTGTACATTGCGGTGATTCTTTGGGAGGTGAGAGAAATTTTTTTTCCTTTGTCAATGTCCCATTCATGTGTCAATTGTGTGCCGGAAAAAAGGTTTGAATGGGATCTGCATGCGTCTTTGGCCTTTTATCGATATGGACCCGGTAAAATTCACTTGAGCGAACAAGCCCAATGTCTTGATCAATGCCAATGGTGCAAAACCAACATGTGCCTAAGAACCTTCCACCAGTCACATCCTCCCAACACCTTCGGTACCCAGCGCCCCGCGATGAACACACTTTAGACAGCCGCAGTTGAAGTTGAGCAACCCGCAATGGCTAGAGTCTGGGGTTTCAAGGGCAGTTCATCGACCGGCTAAGGGACTCGGACAATTAAGAATGGTACAAAGCCCGGCTTAAATAAGGTGGAAAGGCAAATCTGCTGTCAATCACGGATCCAACATTCTATATGGGATCTTGACGCTATCACCAGCCCGCGTTCATCGCCAGAAAGGGTTGCATTCTTTGAACTGAGAGTTAAAAGGGGCTTCAATTGCTGAAAGGAGACTGGGTACCTACTATCACGCATGCCTCGGGGAAACCATCCAACCTGTGACACGGCCAGCATACCGCACGATTTTCCTAATCTAAACCCCACGGATTGAAGAGACGAAGGAGCAATTTTGAAGAGTTCACTGGCTGACATGGTATTTTTCTGCTACAGGAGACATATCCACGTTTCCCCTTCAGTACGACGATTCGACCTCACCCTTGACTGTGGACGTGGTCATCGAACGCTTCTTCGATTCGCATCATCTCGATTGCATAGAAAAAAGCCGTTCAGTCAAGAGACACTGGAGCGCAATTGTACGTTGTGGCATTCTTATTGCATTCTGATTTCCCCTGACGATCTCCCTATCCCTACGTAGGGCTCGTGCCTGTACTCCCCTTCCACATTCCGGAGTACACCCCCCAATAGGCTTTCAGTCAAGCACTGGTTCCTAGGGTGAAGACGTTCAGTCGTACTTTGCCCTTTGGACTGGTATCCTACAGATTCCACAAGTGACGGGATATTCCTTGGTCTTGACCCAGCCTAGATGCCAGACACGCCGTCACGGTAAGGGTTGCACCGTGCCCTCTGCCCGAAGGCCTTTAATCTGGGTTAGTACTTTTTATCCCCGGGTATACCCCTTGGCATCCCACCACTCTTTCCTACAACCTTCCTTCAACCTTCAAGACTTTCTTTAATCTCCTATATTTTCACTTACCTACCTTCTTTTGACTTCATACATTTTTCTTTTCCTTTTGTTATCTCATCTCGTCACTCTCTCAAAGCTTTTTCGTTTTATTTTATTAATCTTTTAATATCTAATAATAACCTTACTAATTCAGTCCCTCCTTTAGCTCCGGCCACCAAAGGCTTCATCCGGTTGTCTAGTCACCTTTTTTGCCTATCACCAGTGTTTAGACGCATCGTCTTTACGCCGGCCTCTTAATAATTCCAACTAATTCCTTTCATTATTCCTAACTAATTTGACGACTGTCACTCTCTCGATTCCGTCGTTTCCTGATAGACTTGAATCTTATCAGGCTTCACTCATTCGATAATACTGCCTCATATCTCTTCGACATCATGGCCTATCAAAAACGTCCTATGTCCAGCTATCAGCCTTGCGACACTTTCTTTGTGGAATCGTACGAGGACTTTCCTGCGCCCCGTATGGACCCAAAGGAGCATGCCAAATTGATTGCTCGCGAGCGTCAGTATGCCATCGCGGATGAACTGTCCAAGGTTGCCAGTGATGAACTCCGCGATGATATTCTGTCTCACATGTTGGACATGGATGTTGGTCACCATTTACAGTCATTACCCCGAGTCTATCTTGGCTAATCTTCTCTTATTGTCAGGCTTCTACCCTCCCAGATGTTGAATCGATCGATATTCAAACGGAGATCCAATGGTTCATGCGTCCCTATCTGCTCGATTTCTTAATCGAGGCGCACACTGCATTCCAGCTTTTGCCGTCCACCCTATTCTTGACAATTAATCTCCTTGATAGATATTGTTCTAAGCGTGTGGTTTACAAGAGACACTATCAGCTGGTTGGATGTGCGGCCTTGCTTATTGCGGCAAAGTACGGTGACAAGAAGGATCGGGTGCCCACAATCAAGGAACTGAAGTCCATGTGTTGCTCTCTCTATGATGATGACATGTTTATCCAGATGGAGTGGCACGTCTTGCAAACACTGGGCTGGACAATTGGACACCCGACCGTGGACAGCTTCCTTCAAGTCGCTGTTATGGACACACCATATGATCCAGAGGTTGAGCACATGGCATTGTACATTTCGGAAATATCTCTGTTCCACAGAGAATTTGTTTCCAAGCCCTCATCTGATCTTGCGAGGGCATCACTAGCCCTTGCGCGTTGTATCCTCAACAGACCCCAGCCCCGTCACACGGAATGGGCATCACAATACGATTCGATGACGTTGGTCGGATTGTCCCAGCAGCTCCACCAGCCTTCCCAGGTCCTGTTCCGGAAGTACTCGTCGGTCCACTATTCCAGAGTTTCAAAGATCCTCGAACAGTTCCTGGCCCGTCAAGCTTCCATTGCTAGCTACACTCCCCCAAGCCCACCCTCCGACGTCAACACCGAGTCCAAGCCGTATGAAGGAGAAGTCGGATTGGCGACTCCCCAAAAGGCTCCTCACCCTTCCAACATGCCTCATGGATACATCACGCCTCCGATCACACCCGAAAACGATGCCTTTGTCAATGGTGGTAACGCCAGTTTCGTTAAAGGGGTAGCAGGGACTAGTGCTTGCTCGCCGTCCCCAACGCCCCCACCTAGCGTTCCATATGTGGATTCCCAGGCCTATTCGCAAAATGCTTCTTTCAGTCAAGGGCAACAGTTCCTTCAACCACAGATGTCGTTCAGCACGGGTTACTGAATTCGTCAAGTGTGCCGAGGGAGCTTCTCTTTACTAGTGCATCAATACATTACTGGATACCAATATCTTTGCATTCAGCATCTTGTGCAATAAGTACTTGAGCTGGTTTACATCCATCATTGATTCATTTTAAGCCCCACTGGTTGCGTGTGTTGTCGCATCTAGTTCCATTTGACTTCTTTTATTCTATTTTCACCTTCCTGCATTTTCATTTAAATTGCATACCCATTTCCTTATGTTTTCCATCATCTCTTGGGAATACCAAGTTGCATCTCATTCTTACATCTAGCATTGCAAGCGCGAGCCGTTCGAGTCTAAATTGCATTTTCCCGTTAAACTTTTTTAACTTATCTTTCATTTGTGATTCTTTCCAGTCAGCAACCCCAAGTGGCAGATTAAACTTGCCCAGCTTGTGTTTTTATCCCTTTCTACCGAACCCCCTTTCTACTCTGATACATACCTTAATGTGGCATAACCTCTCACCTCCCATGCAATATATTGTTTTCGCAGTCAAGGAGCTACAGTGCCTTGTTTGCATCCTTCGGAATCTTGGCTGATGGAGAGAGGTCCCCTCCAAAAAAAAGCAAAAAAAAAAAAGACCGAATTGGACAAAAAAAGAAAGAAAAAAAGGCAAAAAGCGCAGGAGAAAAAAAAAAAAAAACCAAACCCAAAAAGAGGCTGCTAAAAGCAGGTGCAATTTTTTTAACTTAATGATTTGGACAGCGAGAAGTTACTTGGACAGGTGGATAAAACTTGAGTGTTTTGGACAGATTTGAACCATTTGTCCCGTTGCCTTCTCTAGATTCCTCTTCTTTGTTTCTACTTTGGAACCTTTACCCCCTTTTTTTTGACTCCTAATAATTTCGAGGAGTAGCTACTTTTGGTGGATGAGCTGGAATTGAATAGTATACTACCACGTGACCGGATCGTTGGTGGTGATCAATATATGATACCTTATGAGCTTTGCGTGCTTCTGTAGAGTAGTATTGGCATCCATGTAGCATCCGGACATGAGCACTTGAGACTTAATTACGACAGAATCGGGCGATGTGCCCGGTGATTTCACTCAAACCCCTTTTCCGGGCCGATATTGATTAGTGGTCCTAGTTCATTTAGAAGACTTTATGAAACAGAAGACAACGTTCCACCACAATCCACTTAAGATATATAAATAGAAGAGAAGAGAAGATTTAGAAAGTAAAGAACTTAGAAAAGAAACAAACTCATTCAATATATATATATATACTACTATAATATTATATAAATATCCGAGATACTATACAAAATCTAAAATGATAAACCCTAGTGTCAAGAGTCCAACCCAAACAAGTGTCAAGAGAGTAAACCCAGGGGTAAGTGAGAGAAAAAGCATCAAGAGCATGTCGGACATAATAAAACCGGGAATGGGAAACCTCAACGCCCGGCATTGAGGATCCGGAGTATATAATCAGGGGGCGCGATAAAAATGAATGAATGACATACATGATCTGATCTGATCCAGGAATATGGATCCCCACGCTATGCGGAACGCCGGAGATATTGGAAGAAATGGTGACGATGACGATGACAATGACGATGACGAAGGGTGGTGGTAAATGTACATGTTTGTTAGAGGCGTGGAATCTTAGTCTCTATCTTTCCTTGGGAAGAGATAGAGTAGACTAGGGCATGCCAGTTGACGGAATGTGTAAGGGGAAGGGAAGAGAGATGGCAAAGACGGAAATGAAGAAAGCCAATAATCCCAAACCAGGTAAGAACACCTATCCCAAACCAAAA